>JAJHZJ010000710.1:719814-930817 GCA_023548195.1 Bettongia penicillata ogilbyi | reverse complement strand
GTCTCTGCCGCCGCCGCTTCCTCCCGAGGGGCCCAAGTCACGGAGACGCTCTGCTCCCCTCCCCTATCGCAGCTTTCTTTCTTACTGACCTATAGCTTCTGTGGGCAGAGGGACTTTCCCGGCTGCCGGAGCTTCCCCCGGAGCTTTCCTCTCTGAAGCCTGCTCGGGTCAGCTTCTCTGGGTCGCGGCCAGGGGTGGGGGTGGGGTCCGCTTTCCGGAGTGCGATGGACCCCGGGGACGGCTCTCCAGGGTTCAGAGGAACGGAAATGTCTTCCCCTATGTTTATGCACCCCCTGCAGAGATTCAGAATTTATGGGGATCTCCTTTTACCTCAATTCCATGGGTTGTGGGCTCGGAGCTCGTAAATGTGCGTCCTTCTACTCCGCCATCTTGGCTCCGCCCCCCCTCTCACAGAGGTTAAATGAAGTAAATGTATAAATAAATAAACCCAGATCCCAAGTGGTAAGGATTTTGTTGTTCAGTCATTCTAGTTGTATTTGATTTTTCATGACCCTATTTAGGATTTCCTTGGCAAAAATATTGGAGTAATTCACGGTTTCCTTCTCTGGTTCATTTTATGGATGAGTAAACTAAGGCAAACAAGGTTAAGTAATTTGCCCAGGGTCAAACAGCAGTATCTGGGGTCAGATTTGAACTCAGGAAGATGAGTCTTCCTGACTTCAGACCTGATTATCTGGTTGGTTACTTGTTGTCCTTTGTCTTCAAAGAGGAACAAAACGACATCACCATAATACAGGGAAGTTTCAGTGTGTCTGATTGTGGCTGATCAGACCAACATGATCTTGGAATGCTCTACCACAGCGTGGGCACTGATAGTCCATGTGAACATTGGGGTGGATAGTATGAATTTGACCATTCTAGTTTTACTTTCTGTTGTCTCAATTCTGCTTTGCTCATAGAGCACAGCATCACCTCTGTTGTGGGCAAGCCACACTGAGTGGTGCTGTGCACTGTCTCATATGTTGCACATTAAAATGGAAAGTTGTTGAGAAAGACCTGGAGTGACTCTTTGTATCACTTCTTCTGATCACCATGTGATTGCATGTCCCATGTGAGTTCTCCATAAAATAGTCTTTTTGACAAGTGTACATTTTGCAGTCAAACAACATGGCCAGCCCATCAGAGTTGCGCTATCTGAAGCATAGTTTGAATGTTGGCAGTTCAATTCGAGCAAGGACTTCAATTTCTAGCACCTTATCCTGTCAGGTGATCCTCAGAATCTTCCTAAGATAGTTCAAGTGGAAGCAATTCAGTTTCCTGACATGGCTCTGGTAGACTGTCCATGTTTCACAGGCATACAACAATGAGGTCAGCACAATGGCTCTATGGACCTTCAATTTGGTAGTCCCTCTAATACCTCTTCTTTCCCAAACTTTTCCTCAGAGCCTCTCAAACACTGAGTTAGCTCTGGCTATGTATGCATCAATCTCACTGTCAATGTGTTCTTCCCTGGAAAGTACACTACCAAGGTAAGTGATCTTATCCACAGCATTCAAAACTTCTCTATTTGTTGTAACCATGGTTCTATATATGTCAGGTGTGGTGGTGGCTGATGGAGCATCTGTGTTTTCTTGGTATTCATTTTTAGGCCAAAATTAGTACAGGCATCAAGGAATTGACCCAGTCGTTGTTGCATCTCACCTTCAGAGGCTGCATGGAGTGCACAATCATCTGCACAGAAATCATGAAACAGAAAATCAAGTACTAACAATCCCTCTACTTTGGCCTTGGCTAGTGGCCTTTTCAAATTGAAGAACTTACCCTCAGTACAGTAGTTGACCTTGATGCGGTGTTCATCCTCATGGAAAGCATTTGACAACACGACTGAAAATATCATGCTAAAAAGCATGAGCACAAGCACACAGCCCTGTTTCACTCCATTGGTGACTGGGAAAGCACAAGAGCATAGTCCACTATCCAGAACCTGGGCAAAAATGCCATCATGAAATTGACATAAAATACTGATGAACCTCTCCGGGCTACCAAATTTTGGCATAATTTTCCATAAGTATTCATGACTAACAGCGTCAAAGGCCTTGGTAAGATCTACAAATGATGGGTATAGACCTCTGTTCTGCTCCTGGAATTGTTCCTGGAGTGGTTGGGCAGCAAACACCATATTGACTGTTCCTTGGCTCTTTCTGAAGCCACTCTGGCTCTCAGGTATATGACCATTTTCCAAGTGAAGGATCAGCCTATTAAAGAGGACTCTAGCAAGAATTTTACTGGCAATGACTAAAAGAGAGACCCCCCTCTGATGGTCTCAGGACAATCTATTACCTTTGCTTTTATAGAGATGGACAATGGAAGCATCCTTGAACTCCTGGGTAATTACCTCCTCTTGCCATATAACCTGGAAAATTTCAGTCAGCTTTTGTATGAGCAATGGTCCTCCTACCTTGTAAATCTCAGCTGGAATAGAATAAGCACCAGTTGCTTTGCCACATGAAAGGAGCCTAATGACCCTCAAAACCTCTTCTTTAGTTAGAACTTCAGCTAAGGAGGGACTGACTTCAACCTGAGGGAAAGAGTCAATGGCCTCAGCATTGATTAATGATGATCTGTTGAGAACACTAGGGAAGTGTTCAACCCATCTCTCTAGGATCATGTCCTTCTCACTAATCAATGTGGTTCCATCAGCACTGAGTAGCTGTGATGCACCATAGATTTTTGATCCATAAATAGCTTTCAGGAAATCATAAAAACACTTTGGATTGTTACTATTAGCATAAAACTGAATTTCATCTGCCTTCTTTCTGAGCCAGGAATCCATTCTCTCTCTAAGCTTTTACTTGTACATTGCTTTTGATGGAATTAAAAACTGCTTTCTTAGAGGTGAATGAACTATTCTGCTGGTATATCCTGTGGAGTTCTCATTTTTTGTTTAGCAGCTTCTGAATTTCCCTATCATTTTCATCAAACCAGTCTTGGTGTTTGCAAGTGTTTTGACTCGGATGAGCAAATGCAGTGCTGTATACCAAATCTCTGAAAGCTGCCCACTACTTTTCTGCTCCACTACTGTCAACTGTATTTTGGCTGAACTTTCCCTCCAATTTAGCAACAAACTGTTCATACTCAGAGAAAAGCTCTAATTTTTGACATTAATTCTTCTGGTAGTCATTTTGCCTTGGGGGCAGCACTTTTGATGAATGTGAATATTTAGTTTGGAAAGGATAAGACTGTGATCAGTCCAGCACTCTGCAGTACACATCGCCTTTGTCAGTCTCACGTCTAGTCTGTCTCTTCTCCTTACAATCACGGTCTATTAGATGCTGATGTTTCCTGTGAGGATGCATCCATGAAGTTTTATTGCATTTAGGTAAATGGAAGACAGTGTTAGTGATGAGGTCATGTGATGCACAAATCTTCAACAGTAAATGGTCATTGTTGTTGCTGTTTCCAACTCCACTCCTCCCTAGGACTCCCTTCCAAGCCTCATAGTCTGAGCCTACTGTAGCATTGAAGTCACCCAGAAATATAAGCTTGTTCTTTTTTGGCACATTGATGATAATGGTCTCTAGGTCTTCATAAAATTTTTCTTTGACATCATCAGGGTAGGGGCATAGGCACTGATGATGGTGGCATGGCATTTTCCTTCAAGTGGCACTTGCATTGTCATCAGCCTTATGTTCACTCCTTTTGGCACACATACCAGATTGCTGACTAGATTCATTTGGATTGCAAAATCCATCTCAGCTTCAAAGCACTGCCCTTCACTGTGCCCACTCCAGAAAAAGGTGTATCCAGCTCCAGCTTCAGTAAGCTGACCTTCATTTGGCAACCTTGTTTCACTCAGGGCTGTTATTTGGATGTGATATCTGTTGAGTTTTCTTGCAACAAAAGCAGTTTGTCTTTCAGGTTTACTGGATTTTGTGTTGTCCATGAGTGTATGCATGTTCCATGTGCTGATGGTGAGTGGCATCATTTTTGCAGATGTTTTTGTACATTTTGTATGTTTTTTTGTGTTTCAACCACAAAGAGGAATTCCCTTCCTGTTTCAGTAATCAGGCCAGGGTAAGCAGAAAATGCTTAGAACACTTTTTCTAGCCCCCTTCTTCATACCAGGAGGTGAGCAGTGTGATCCTTAAAAGGCTGCTCACACACCCGGGGAATGCCGCATCCCGCTGTTGCTTCCAGTGAGGAATGACCTTATGGTCTGGGTCACCTGTGTGTAGAGGGTTGTGACTACAGCTCCCAGTGTATCCGCACCTGCTGCTTCATCACTTGCTTGTTGCCACAGGACTTTGAGGCATAATAGTGAAATGGTGTGGGTGATATCTTTTGATTCCTGTGTAAATTGTATTTAAGTTAGGCAGAGTTGCACGAAGTGATCAGCCTCACTCTCTCCTCCAGAGTCATCATAGCCAGTGGCAGGACAGAGTTAAGATGACTGGCGATGCCTCAGGATGCAGTGGATGACTTTGACATCTTGTGTGTCTAACCAAGCTCTAAGCCCTCCACATCACCTTTTTCAGCTGCCTTCATGGCCTTTGGAAAAAATTGTTCTCACCTGCCCATTCCACCAGAGGAAGTCTTCATATGCTTGGGGTAGACACCCCCTTAACTCATCAATGGGTTTGAGAAGGTTACCCTCAACCTGGCTTGGCCTATCTGCCTAAATAGTTTACTGGGGTGTGACTGCTGCACATTCTGGAATTTCTTGGAGTCATAGGTAAGAGTTGGATGGAACATGTTAACACCAAAGGTGGAAAGAGCCCCAAAAAGGGCTCGGCAGCCATCACACCAAAGGTACTGGTCCTCCCTGAACACACCCTACCCCCCAGCCTGACTACCTGTACACCATCTTTCCAATATCTTTCCATTGGGTTGGAACTCATGATTATGTGTTATATAGTCCCATCTTTTAAGGGAATTTGGATATATATGATCACTTCTGGGTTTCATTATCCTCACTGCTTGGGGTCCAGCTATAAAATACAAATTAGAATTTAATGCCTCCATAAGAAAAAGTGTCCAGTGATCCTATATAGGATAGGTCACTAGAACCTGGAGAATGATAAAAGATTGTCTTCCAATGTTCCTCACGTAGAACCATATTCATAATAAACACGGAAGCAACATGTAGAGTGTATTCAGGGAAGAACAGCACCTCTGCTATGAGATCTGTTGCTTTCCACCTTTGGTGTCCACCTGATTCACCAACTCTCACCTGTGGCTCCTAGAAGCTGTAGCATGTGCAGTGGCCACACCCAGTAAGCCATTTCAGCAAATGGGCTAAACCAGGTTGAGGGTAAGCAAGAGTATCAAACATTTCAGTGAGTTAGGGGGGTGTCCACCCCAACCCTGTGAAGACTTTCTCTGGCAGAAAGGGTGGATGAGAACACTTTGTTCCAACATTCACGAACGCAGATGAAGCAGGAGTTGTAAAGCACTCGCTTTAACATTAAAGATGCCAAGGTCATCCACAGCATCATGAGCCATCAACAATCATCCTGACTTTTGCCCTGACATTCAATTCCAATGACTCTGCAAAAAAGAGTGAACCTGATGATTTCAAGCAACTCTGCCTCAGTTTAAATTCAATTCATGCATCAGTCAAAAAGTGTCACCCATTTTGTTTTGCCATTTTTACCTACCTCAAAGCCTTGTGACACAAGGGAAGTGGAAAAGCAGTAGATACAGATGAATCGAAGTTGTAATCACAACCCTTCATATAAGAAACCCAGGCCATAAGACTTTTTCACTGGACTAAAGAGGCAATGGGATTTTGCAGCAACCTTGGTGTCTGACCAGCCTTGTTTAAGGACCTCATAGCTTGCATCCTGGCTTGAAAAAGGGGCTAGAGAAGGTGCCCTAAAAATTGCCTGCTTGACACAAACCTGGCCTGGTTACCAGAGCAGGTGGGGATCCCACTCTTTGGTTGAAAAAACAAAAGCAGTGCAAAACCTTCAGTGAAGAAGATTCTTTTGACCATCAGTACATGGAATGTGAGCACAGTTATTGACAACATGAAATCTAGTAGTCCTGAAAAACAAGCAGCTCTGGTTGAGAGAGAACCCAGAAGATAACACATGTCATCAGCAGCCCTGAGTGAAACCTGGCTGTCAGATGAAGGCCAGCTTACTGAAGTTGGAGCTGGATACTTATTTTTCTGGAGAGGTCTTAGTGAAGGGGACTTCTATGAAGTTGGCTCAGGTTTTGCAATCAGAACCGATCAAGTCAACGAGCTTTCATGCCCCTAAGAACGGTTGAACAGGTTCATGAGACTGTGTTTGCCACTAGCAGGAAATCTCCATGCCACCATCATAGATGTCTGCGCTGTCACCATGACAAACTCTGGTGAGGACAAAGAAAGATTTTATGAGACTTGAGACCCTCATCATCAACGTGCCAAAAGAGGACAAGTTATAATTCTGGGTAACCAGTGGAAGAGTAATCATAGATTTTTTAAATGATGACAAGGAGTCCTTAGGAAGAATGGGATCGGAAACAGTGGCAGCAATTGTCAAAGTAAAAAGACTAGTTCATCTCATGATCTTCTCATCACCAACACTGGTGATTTGTGTAAATTCAATAAATTTGCCTAAATTCAATAAAACTTCTGTACACACCCCTCTATTAAACACCGGGATATAATACACTATGGCATTGTAACAAGAGACAGGATGTGCGAGTGAAATAGGCAATGTGTGATGCAGATTTGGGGATTTATCAAAAACTTATCCCCCCAAGCTAAATATTAACATTTAATAAAAGCTCTGGCCCCAAGGCAAGATTAACTGGTAGAAGCCTTAATAGTCTGCTACGCCTTTATTCCAATATAGTAATGGCATTTTAGTCATCTTTGAGAACGAAGGGCAACGACCAAACACTCAAGTAATTCAGTGAAATGAATTGAATTGTACCATTTGCAAATCAAAGACAGATTTTTTAAGACGAAAGAAGAAAAATATTCTGGGCTCCCAAATCTGTTTTCATTCTAATTTCTAAGAATATATAGATATAAATATTTGGATATAAATATAGATAGAATTTTTTCATTTATCTTAAGAAACAATTAGCTTGAAAACATCACTTAGTCACCGAATTTTATGTTATCCTTTAGGAAAAAGAGAAAACTCCTATGAAAGGGTCAGTGGCATGACTCTGGACAAGCCCTCTTCTCTCCACACCTGAGTTAACGCATCTGTAAAATGGGAATTAACTCAGTACCTTCCTAACAGGGTTGCTGTGTGGATCGGTGTAAATAGGTTTACAAAACATAAAGTGCTGTATAAATCATGAGATGATGGGGTAATGGAATTGTAGCTGGAAAAGTGTCAAAAATCACTGCCTTCAATTAAATCATTTTCGAGATGAGGGAGCCAAGGGTTAGAGGCCTTTTATGACCTATTTAAAATCTCACATGTAGTAAATAGAACAGCCAGACTGGGAACACAAGTCATGTAATAAATAACTGTTAATCTCAATGTTATCCTTCTGATCCTTCACTTTTTTTCCTGTTTTTGTCTTTTTCAATAGAATTAAAAAACAAATAGTCGTGGGATACTGAACCATCTGCATCATCTACAAATTATTACCCATCAGCATAACATGAATGCATTTTGTAGTTGAATAAGAGAATTGGGATATAGGCACACTTTCTGTAAGCTCCCTGGGAATGTCCTCAGGACAAATCCAGTAGCAGAAAAATTGGGATGAAGGGAGAAGGGAATAGGAATTTATACAACACCTACTGTGTGACAGGTCCTGTGCTAAGTGCTTTAAAAATATTTTCTCATTGGATTCTCACAACAAACCCTCAAGGTAGATACCATTATTATCTCTATTTTACAGTTGAAGAAACTAAGGTAGACAAAGATTAAGAGACTTGCCGAAGGTCACACACCTCATATGTGTCTAAGGTTTGATTTGAACTCAGGTATTCCTCAGATGTTTCAGGTACAGTGCTCTGCCTCCATATTTTTTTATTTATTTCTGCTTGAAAGCTTTTGACAAGGACTTACCTACTTTTAAAAATATTTTTAAATCTTTTTGGATCCATGTAATGTTTAGGTGATTGTGGGCCACAGTTTATATGTGAAAATACTCTGTTTCCAATATGGCTTATGTGTAGAGTTCTCTAGTAACTCTAGAGAGTGTATAACTCTAGAGAGTCTCTAGAACAATGTGTAAAGGGACTTATTTTCTGTTAATTTATAAAAGATAGTGAGTTTCTAGTAGGTAATTCTCATCATCAGATTGCACATTTCTAGATATTGAATAGGTGCTAATTTTTTTGCAATGCAGTGACACACACACACACACAATCTTTCTATCATTTTCACAGAGATTCTAAATTAATCCATATGTACTGGGCTCCTTAATTACCTTTCCAATCTTTCTTCTCTTCCTGAGCTGTCATCACAGAGCTTTCAATTCCTATAAACAAATCCTCACATCTCAGCCATTGCCTGATGTTTGGATTTATGTGGATGGTACCCTCAATGATGCCTTTTGATCCCATATGTGGATTTTAGCTTTTCCATAGAGTCTTTCTGAAGATAAGCTACGTTGAATTGCCTTTGACAAATCCAGCACACATTGATAGCCTTGGGATCATTATTCACATAACAACATCTCATCTCACATTCCAATCGTACTTAAAGGTCAGCAAAGGATGTTCCTAATCATAGACCTATGAGGTACAATTATCCTTATTTAACAAATATGGAAACTGAAACTATAAGGCTTACAAAATAACATAGCTAATGAATCGTAGCCTGAATTCAAACCTATTAGAGATCATAGTATTTAGAGCTGGTAGTGACCTTGAATTTTATCAAAGCCAGTTCCTTATTTTACATATGAGGCAATCATGATTTTGGAAGGTGAAATTGTGTCCCATTTTCACTGTGATGATGAGTAACTGAGATATTTATTTCTGTGACTGATGTCTCCTCCAACAACATAAACCTATCATTTGCAAGAAATTTTGTTTGGTCTTTTCTATCCCTAGTATGGCCACAAAGTCTAGAACATCATAGGCCCTTGGTGAAAAATTTTTATCTGAGAATTGGGAACTTTTTTGTTACTTCCACAGAATATCATATCAGATAGATACTTTAGATATAATGCCTATTTTAGAATGAGGACAGCAAAGGCACTTAGAGACTTATTAGCATCATACAAATATAAATACCATAGTAGAGAGTTAAACTCAGGTCTTTCTTGATCCCAGTTATAACATGTTTTCTAATTTTCCTCATTTACTTTCTTGATAGATTCTCATTCCTATATTACTTGGAGAACCTCAGTGAAGGGAAACCTACTTCCTTTGAGAAATCTGATTCCAATTTTGGAAAGCTTTTGCGGCTATGATGTTTGGTTCCTCTTCCCCCATTATTGCAAGTCCAAATTTTTCTTCCCATTTCTTCAATTCTGAAAGTAGAAAAGAAATCTGGCAGGTTTCCTTGAAGTACAGTTAGAGAAATGGAAATTATGAGTGCTTCATAGATTAGCCCAGCATATAAACACGTGTGTGTGCACGCACCCGTGTGTGTGTGTGTGTGTGTGTGTGTGTGTGTGTGTAAAGTCTCAGGAGGAAGGCACTACCCTTAATAAGGGTATAGGACAAATACATGCAGAGGTGGGATGAATTGTAGATACTATTAAATCAACTATACTCTTTTGTTAAAGAGGAAATTTAACCACAGATGAGTTTTCACTTGACCATGGACATAGCTAGTAAGAAGCCAAAGTAAGATTCAACCTCTTGGCTCCTTATCCCACTTTGCCTTTGACAGGATTCCAGGAAGGTAAGTCCACATTCACAGAGGCCACAAGACATGGGCATGAATTCATTTTTATAACTGATACAAACATCTCTTGCAGCAAGGACAACCCAAATTCATTTTATTCCTTTAATTGAATGATGGTGGTTCATCAATGGTAGGACACAGCCCCTGGAATTAAAAAAAAAAAATTACAGTTTCAGAAAGCTTAGGTAAAGTCATGTTTATCCAACTTCTTAAATCATTTTTATCTGGTTCACTACAGGAGGGTTTAATTTGAAAAGATAAAATATATTGACTGAGATGTAGGTCCTCGGGTATTTGACAGTGGAATGAGGCCAGTGAAGAGAAACTTATGTTTCATGGAGGTTAGTGCTCTAGTAGAGAGATTTATAGGCTACAATTCAGCCTCAGAGCCTTTAAAACCTTAATATTTTTCCAAAAAGCCACCATTCATTATGAATAATGGGGACATGAGTTCAGGCCATCAAAAATGGGTAAAAGTAGATAAAGAGATATGGGGATGCTTGGTGGCGACTGGTACAATTGCACTCTGTGCGATGTGAAGGTCTATGCAGGGCCACTCTCTTGACTAATTGCAAGCCCTATTTTTTTCCTGAAGCTATTTTACTTCAAAAACATAAGGTAGGTAAAGTTATTATTATTAACCATTATAGCTTGCTCATATTACAGGATAAAAATGAAAGGGACTTCAGAGTTTCAGGTCCCTGCCCTGGGTAAATGTTCCACCTATTTGTGGATAGAGTGCAGAGCCTGGAGTTAGGATGACTGGGGTCCAAATTCAGGTTCATACATTTGCCAACTGTGTGACCCTGGGAGAGTCCTATAACCCCTGCTTGCCTCAGTTTCATCATCGGTAAAATGGGAATAATACTATCACCTATCCCAGAGAGTTTTCACGAAGATGAAATGAAATAGTACTTGTAAAATATTCAGCACAGTGTCCGGCACATAACACATGACACATAAATATTAGCTACTATTCGTATTAATTATTATTAACATAACATAGCAGCACCACCACCAGCAGCAGCAACAGCAGCTACGATGACCTGCATCATTAACAGCCCAATAACAGTAATATAGCACTTTACATCCTACAATCTGCTTTATATACATCATCTCTTTTGATCTTGACAATAACATTAGGAGATAGGTATTATTATCAACTCCAATATCCTCTAAGGATCAGATCAGTAAAGGGATTTATATGAATAAATACAGCTGTGTATTAATGTGTAATCCTTCTTTGCCAAAGAAGACCAGAACATCAGAGAAATGATGACATGACTTGCACTTGACTTTGTTTTGAGTGAGGGAGGGCTGTGCAGGTCACCAGCCTCACTTCTCCTACAGAGTCATCTGAATCCAGTGACCAGATGTTCATCAGGATGACTGAAGATGACCTAGGATGAGGCAATTGGGATTAAGTGACTTGCCCAAGCTCACACAGCTAGTGAGTATCAAGTGTCTGAGGTGACATTTGAACTCAGGTCCTCCTGACTCCCGCACCAGTGCTCTATCCGCTGCACCACTTGGCTGCCTTTTAATTAATACAAATAATAAAAATGGAATTTGCTATCCCTTGGCATCAAGTGCAATGCTCCCTCTCCTTTCCCAGAATGCCTGTCATGGACATCTTTGATCCCAATCAGTCATCATCCAGTAGCTGGAGGCAGATTTCCAGTGGGGGAGAGCCCACTCATCCTGAGGCAATCCGTTTCTCTTTTGGACACCCCTAATTATTAGCAAGTGTTTTTCCTTTTGTTCCAGAGAGCTGAAAAACTGTCTCCTTGAGAGTTTTCTCCATTAATCCTGTATTGCTCTCTGGAGCCAAGCAGTGAAAATCTTGTTCCCCTCAGAGAGAACTTCATGCTTGATAAAACCCTTTCCTTCAAACCTGTGAGGAAGAGAGTTTATTGATGGGCTTCCTGATCTCAAAGATCTAAAATAGGAAGTCGGGGTGGGGGGGGAGTCATATGCTTGCCACTTCTAACCTCATTGCTTCTAGAGTGGAATCAGAACCCCAACACTGGCTTTTTGACTTAAGACCTTTGCTGTAATAACTTTGCTGTTCTCTGCCCTGCTCAGACCTTATCTATGGTAGTTCTGGGTGCTGAAGATTAGGAAGGGGACTGATAATCTCCAGCGCATCCAAAGCAGGGCAAAAAGGCATCAAGAAGGGCCACCCAATGGGAAGATCATTTGAAGAAATTGGCATGTTTATCCAAGAAAAGAGAATACTTATTTGAAAAGTCATCATACAGAAGAGGAATTATGTTTATTTTATTTGACCTCAGAGGACAAAACTGAGAGCAAAAAATGAAAGTGAAAAAAGTCAAAATTGGATTTCCAGTTCCAGGAGCCAAGATGGCGGAGTGATTAGTAACTGCTATCTCCCTCCCCTTGTTGACCTTGACCAGCCCAGAGAATATCTCCCTGGAATAAACCCTGGAATGGTGGGAGCAACAGAAGGGGTAAACAGACTCACAGTGTGGGAAGTTAGAAAGATCGTTAAGGAGGGCTCCTCTTGCTGTGTCCAAAGATGACCAGTGCAGGATCAGAGTTGTCCCACATAGTCCCACTGCAACAAAACTAAATACTAAAAAGATGGCAGCTTTGAGAGGTGTAGCTTTGGTTTTGTGAACTTTATGTAAACAAAACAGACAATCCTAGGATTTGAATTAATATTACTTTTGATCTGTTTGATAACAGGTATTAGAAACATGTAGAGGGGTGGTTTTGTGACATGTCATGAGAAGTCATTCCTGCAGACCCCCATCCTTTGACTCTTCTGAAGTTTATTTTAAACTATAATGAGACTGTCCTTGAAGCAGAGATTGCACTAGCTTACTCCTAAGGTCTTGACCATTTCTAGTTTCTGAGATCCTGAGTATTGCAAATGAACATTTCAAACCTAGATTTAGGAGTAAGAAGGAATTGGCACAGTCATTTGGCTGAGTGGCCAAATTCAATTCTGTTGAGTTTAACAAGCATTTTTAAGTGCTTGTTGTGTGCTTGGCAAAGTGTTGTGCTTGCCAATACAAATCTGCAACATTCCCTGGTTGAGGCCAGAGAGAGCAGGCAGAATCTATGCAAAGGCTTGAGTCTGAGGCATAGAATGTCATGTGAAAAGACTCCCAAAGCCCAGAAACAGCAGCTCATTCAACTTCAAGGAAACCCCTGGAATGGCATGCTTAGGAAATAAACAGGAGACATCATCAGGGGCTTCTGTTAAATCTCTAGAATTATAACCTTTATAGAAGACTTAGCATAAAGTGAGTACTCTTTGCTGGATTATAAACTAAGTCATTTCCTCATCTGTTTGGGGTAGTACCACATCACACCTATCAGATTGATTAGCATTACAAAACAGGAAGATGATTAATGCTGGAGAGGATGTTGGAGAGTTGGAACACTGATTCATTGTTAGTGGAGTTGTGAGCTGATCCAGTCATTCTGGAGAGCTATTTGGAACTATGCCCAAAGGGCTACAAAAACGTGCATACCCTTTGACTCAACAATATTGTTTCTAGGACTGATCCCAAAGAAATCATAAAAATGGAAAAGAGTCCCTCATGTACAAAAATATTTATAGCAGCTCTCTTTGTGGTAGCAAAAAACTGGAAATTGAGGGGATGCCTATCAATTGGGGAATGACTGAAAAATTTATAGTATATGAATGTAATGGAATGCTATTGTATTATAAGAATTGACAAACAGATGGACTTAAGAAAAACCTGGAAAGACTTATATGAACTGATACTGAGTGAAATGAGCAGAACCAGGAGAACTTTGTACACAGCAACAACCACTGTGTACAAGGACTGATTCTGATAGACTAAGTCCTTCACAGCAACACAAGGACCTAAAATATTCCCAAAGGACTCTTGAGGCAAAATGTCATCCACATTCAGAGAAAGAACTATGGAATTGGAATACAGAATGAAGCAGACTGTTTTCTCTCGTTATATTTTCTTTTGCTTTTTTTCTTGTGATTTCTCATGTTCATTTTAATTCTTCTAATGCAGCATGACTAATGTGAAAATGTGTTCCATAATAATGTATGTGTGGAACCCATATAAGTTTACATGCTGTTTTGGGGAGGGAGGGCAGAAGGAGGGGGAGAAAGTTTAAGACTTATGGAAGTGATTGTTGACAACTGAAAACAAATAACTAATTTTTTAAAAAAATAAAATATTCTATACACTTATTCAAGACAGTGGACATTTATTAATCATTTATTTAGTTAGGTACCTAAGTGTTACAGTGGATGGAATGCTGAATCCGGAATTAGGAAGGTTTGAGTTCAAAGTTAGCCTCAGACTTTTACTAGTTGTGTAATCCTGAGGTAAGTCCCCCAGTCTGTCAGTTAACTCATATATAAAATGGGGATAAAAATAGTATCTGTCTCATAGGGTTATAGTGAGTACGATATTAGATGATATACGTAAAGTGCTTTTTAAATATTAAAATTCCATTAATATGCTAGCTGTGATTATTAGTAGCATTAATATATTTAGGCACTCTTCTAAGTACTGGAGATTCACATACAAGCAAAAAGAAAGACCATTCTATCCGCAAGGAGCTTATATTCTCATGGAGAATGAAAACACAGAGAAATGGACTGTAAAGCTAGGGTTAAAAGAGGAAAGGTAGAGAAAGCTGGTATACCTGCATTAACCCTGACAATGTGTATTTAGATTTATCAAGGGTTGTGTGCCAATTCATTCATTCATTCATTCATTCATTCATTCATTCATTCATTCATTCATTCATGCATCAAGAATATGTAAAGGACCCACCATGCACTAGAACTACAAAGACAAGAATGAAACCATGTCAGGCTTCAAAGATACTAATTTACCTTTGTTTGAATTTTAATGAATATCCAACTCTAAACAACCTGGGATTGTTCCATTCGTGTCTGTATCCCTCATTATTCTTAGTAAAATCCTTTCAGGCACTTAACTATTGAATGCATTTGATTCAACAAGTATTAAGTACCTGCGCCGAGATTGGAACTATGTTTCTAGACTACATAACATGGTCAGAAATGTGAGGTGCTGATAATAGTGATCCCCACTTGTAGAAAAACTCAATGTTTCCAAAGCATTTTCCTCCTTACCATCCTGTGAGAGAAATAATGCAGGTACTATTACCCTAACTATCCAGAGGAAGAAACCAAAGCTCAGGGAAATCAAGTCACTTGCCCATTGTCACACAACTAAGAAATGTCTGATATAGGTTGGCCAAGGAGATACTGGGATTGGTCTCCAGGGCACCTTCTGCTTCACCACAGTGCCTCTGTTTACCACATGATATTTCGCTCAGGACATGAGTTGCGAATAATTGTCTTGTTGACATGAGACAATGCTAACTTGAAACAAAAGCCTTTATTCTCATTTATGACTTCTTTCTTTGAGGATGGACAAAACCATATTCAAAGTCAGAGGGAAAAATGAGTTGGCTTGTATATTTAGAATGCAAACTCATATAAGGGAAGTCATGATCCAGAGTGGGGAAACATGTTAGGAAGCTGGTAGATGAAGCAGAACAGAAGTATAAAGAAAAGCAATTCTGTTATGAGAGTATAAAAAGAAACAGAGAAAATTGTTGAGTTTGGGAAACATCATAAGTTTGGCAGAAAGGCATGATGTAATATTGATAGGAGAGTAACTTTATTCAGATATCTACCATATCTGTGTCTATCTTCCTGCTTGTCTTTTTTTATCCATCTCTGAAAACAACCCAGAATAAATATTTTCCCCATGCTTTGTCTTAAAATAATTGCATGATTTAATACTAGCTTGGTTTCTCAATAACAAGGAAGAACTGGTTGTTAGAGTTGAAATGATGAGAGAATGGAAGAAAGTGATCAGACTCTCGGAGAATTTTAATGAAGAGAGGAAATCTGGACATAGTCTCACAGGCACTTTTAATTTGGGGAGATCAGATTTCAAAAACTTCAGTGGGAAGCCTGATAAAATTCAGTGAACTAAAATTCTACAGGAGAAGCCAGCCCCAGGATGAAAAGAAATGCACACAGATGAAATTTTGAAGACACAGAAAGAAAGAAATTGAATGAGGAGGCAACATGGGAGTGGTCTGAAGAGTGCTTTGTGGTAGCCTACAGAGCTCACTAACCAACCCAAACTGTTTAAAATAAAAAGATAAGAATAGGAGATGGGAGCCCAGTGAAGATAACAGAGAATGAATAAAAAAGCAGGTGCAGTGGCATTAGAATAACGGGAAAGAAAAAATTTAGAATGAACTAAGCCTGGAAGGAGAAGCTAGAGACAATAGAAAAGGTTTTCTTCAGTGATAGCGGGAAAAAATAATCCAAAAAATCCAAGAAATAGTAGCATCTTTGGTGTGGCACAATGGTAATTGATAGCAGAGCTTCTCAGTTGTCATTTTGTTTTTTGTTTCTCTGCAACAGAAAATGGCTTTGGGACTGGAAACAGAATTAGCAAATAAGGACTTGATACCCAACAGAATTAAGGAAATGTAAGATACCCTTTAGTATCTGTGATGAATTCAAGTCATCAAGCCCAGATGAACTGTTTCCTCTGACCCAAAAGAGGTGGTAGATGTGATTGCTGAATGAGTCACTGATGTTTTTCAGCAAGTCAACAAAAATGTATTAAATCCTTACTATATGTCAGGTACTGCACTAAGTAATGGGGAATACAAAGGAATACACATACAGCTCCTACTTTCAAGAGGCTCTCATTCTAATGGTAGAGACAACATGAAAACAAATGATTATATATAAGTTTATTGGGGGTAAATTGAAAGTTATCTTCGAAAAAAAGTTTTTTTTTCTAGTTTAAAGAGAGATCAAGAAAGATTTCTTGTAGAGATTGGAATATGAAAAACAAGGTGGGACTTGAGAGAAGTTGTGTCTGTGTGTGTGTCAGTGTCTGTGTGTATGTCTGTGTCTATGTGTACATCTGTGTATCTGTGTAGAGGATGGAGTAATATAAATTAGAAGAGATATAGTGACATAGATATAGAACTAGTTGTTTGGTTGATATAATGGCAATTTAAATGGGAAGATATTTCTCATTCATTAATAGGCCCATGTGACCTGCTTAAGTCACATGGAAGGATGTAGGGATGAGAGAAAGAACTTTTTTGTGATTTATTTAAGGGAGTTGGTTTGTGGGAAACCTAGCAGAGGGGAGGTTTGAGGATGTCCTCTGCATTTATCCTCTTGTCCTCTGCATTTATTTTGTATAGATTTTTGTTACTATGATAGATTTGGCTTTCTAGTGTTTGAATAAATGTTTTGGTTCTGTCTTCCATGTGGAGAGTCTGTTGTATTTTGCAATTCAGAATGTGCCTGGATATCCATGGCCACTGTAGGCACTGTGAATATTGCATTGGCGCTACAGTTGATCTCAGAGAGTGATTGCTAATCTTTTATTGTCAACATAGAAAGGAGTTTTCCAATGGAGTAACTGAGGGAGCTGTGACTGGTTCTAAAATATTTAACATTTTAATCCATGATTTGGACACAGGTACAAATGGTATAAAACATAGAATATGCAGATGACATAAAGCAAGGCGGGATAATGAACACATTGAACGATAGTCAGATTCCAACAATTCTAGACTATTTAAAACAACATGGAGGTTGGGAGACATGTTACAGGTCTATAGAAAGGAAAATTTCCCAATTTTCAGAAATACAAAACATCTGCAAACTAAAGCTTCATCAAGAATAAATCATATAAGATTAACTTTGTTCTCCTTTCTTTGAGAGATTAGGTAAAGATATCTAAATTTTTAATTAGGGTAGAAAGTTGAACTATTGTGTGAATGTTAGAAATTTTTCTTACTAGGAGCTCTGAGTTATTGTGATGTAATTAATAATATTTCTTCTTATATAAATAAAATGGAGAAAAAAACAGTTTTATCAAATGGTCATTATATTTCCTGAGACTAAAAAGCATGCTGACTGGTGTAACAAGATATGGGTTCTTAAACCTGTAGAAAGAAAAGGCAGAAGGAAAAAACAGTAATTGGAGAGAAAAAAATCACAGCCTAAATTATTCATTGTTCAGTAGCGTTTGACTGTTTTTGACTTTATGGATCACAGAACATAAGGACCTTCTATCCTCCACTAATTCCCAAAGAATGTCCAAGTTCATGTTAACATTCTCTATCCTTCTCATCTTCTAATGTCACCTTCTTCTTTTGCCTTCAAATATTCCCATCAGGGTCTTTTTTCAAAGATTTCTGTTTTATTATGTGGTTCAAAGCATTTAAGCTTCAGATCCAGTACTTTACCATTCAGTGAATAAACAGAATTAATTTCTTTAAGTATTGAGTGATTTGACCTCCTTGCTCTCCAAGGGACTCTCAAAAGCCTTTTCTTGCACAAGAATTTGAAAGTGTCAATTCTACAGCACTAAGCTTTCCCAATAGTCCATATCTCACAGCCATACATTACTATTGGAAGAACCATAGCTTTAAGTATACAGACTTCTGTCAGCAAAGTGATGTCTCTGTTTTTAAGTATGCAGTCTTGATTTGCCATAGGTTTTGTTCCAAGGAGAAAGTATTATTTTTTTAATGTCATGGCTACAGTCAATGTCTTCATTAAGTGCTGCTTCAATTTCTTCCCCTTCTATTTGCCAAGATGTGAAGGGGCCAGTCTCCAAGGTCTTAGTATTTTGATGTTAAACACCAAGCCAGCTTTTACACTCTCCTCTTTCACTCCCATCAAGAGGTTTAACTCCTCTTCACTTTCTGTCATCAGAATGGTATCATCTGCATATCTAAAGTAGTTGATATTTCTCCCAGGAACCTTAATTCTGGCTTTTGATCCATCAGCCTGGCATTTCTCATGATGTACTCTTCAAACAAGTTAAATAAATTGACAACATATGAACTTGTTGTACTCCTTTTTCAATATTAAACCAATCAGTTGTTTCATGTTTGGTTCCAACTTTTGCTTCTTTGTCCTCATGCAGGATCCTTAGGAGACAAGTAAGATTGTCTGTTATTCCTATCCCTTGGAGGCCTTACTTTATAATCCACAATAGTCAAAGGCTTCAGTGTAGACAATGATGCAGAGGTAGATCATTTTTTTAGTGGAACTTCCTTGCTTTCTCCATAATCCAGTGAATGTTATATATTGATAAAGCTTGGCCTAGAGAATCTTAAGCCTTATTGGCATGTGAAATAAGCACAATTATTTGGTAATTTGAACATTCCCCAACATTGCCTTTGTTTAGGACTGGAAGATAAACTGATCTTTTCCAATCCAATGTCCACCATTGTTAATTCCAAATTTTGTGGTATGTTGAGTGCAGCACTTTAACAGCATCATATTTTAGGGTTTAAAATAACTCATCTAGAATTCTATCACCTTCACTAGTCTTATTGTTATCAATACTTCCTAAAGTCCTCTTGACTTCATTATCCACAACATCTGGCTCTAGATCAGTCACAACACCATTCTGTTTATTGGTGATGTTAATTAAGATCTTTCTTGTATAGTTCTTTTGTGTATTCTTGCCACCTCTTCTGCTTCTGTTAAGTACCTAAGATTTTTTTGCCTTTTTCCACACCAATTTTTGAATGAAATTTTCCTTTGCTATCATTTTCTTTAAATGTTCTGTTTTTCATCCCACTCTATTATCTTCTTCTATTTCTTTGCATTGCTCATTTAAGAAAACTTCATCTCTCCTTGCTTTTCTCTCAAATTCTGCATTCAGTTGGAAATACCTTTCCCTATATTCTTTACCATTCCCTTTCTTTATTTCCTCAGCTAAAGTCTTATCAAGTAGCCACTTTTCTTTCTTGTTCTTTTTCTTTGGGAATTATTTTTTTTTGTTGCTGCTCTGGGTTGCAAACTTCTGTTCATAGTTCTTTATCTACCAGATCTAATCACTCAAATCTATTCATCACCTCTACTGCATTTTCATTAGGGATACTATTTATATCATGACTATTTGGTCAGCCCAAGCCTCAGTTGGCCATTGTTTAGGTTTTGTTTTGTCAGAGTGAGCATAAATAAAAATTGTTTCTCTTCTAGTCAGAAACCCTAAGGATCCTCCCCTCCTAGATTGATTAATTTTTGAGTAAGTAAAAGAGGCCATTTTTGTCTCATTTCTTACCTAACCTTAATCATTGAATGGGTGTTGACTCAGACAGACTGAGACCTGGGAGAGACCTTAGTTTTAAAAGGCCATCTTGTCCCACTGCATCATGAGCCACCTCCAGTCATCTCAACCTATGTCTTGCCACTGGACTGAGATAGCTCTGGAGGAGATAGTGAGGCTTTTGACTTTGAACAGCCCTGCCTCACTTAAATCCAATTCACCTGCAAGTCAAAACATCACCTTCCTGGTGTCATTGGTCCTCTTCAAGAATGCAAGACAAACAACAGGCATATGGTATGGTTGTTTTCCCTACTTTCTCCAATTTAAGTCTGAATTTTGCAATAAGACTCTCATGACAGATCCAGGATTTGTTTTTGATTGTATAGAGCACATTCATCTTTGGCTGCAAAGTACATAATCAATTTGATTTCTGCGTTGACCATCTCGTGATGTCCATGTGTAGAGTCATCTTTCAGATTTTTGAAAGGAGAGTTTGTTATGATCCGTGAGTTATCATGATAAAACTCTATTATTCTCTGCCCTGTTTCATTCTGCCCTCCAGTGCTTTAGAATTCCAGTTCCTAAAGATGAATGTGACATATTTTTAGTGTTATTTCTTGAAGGTGCTGCACATCTTCACAGAACTCACCAACTTTGGTCTCTTAAGCATCAGTGGTTGTAGCCTAGACTTGTTTTACTGAGATGTTGCCTTAGATTTGAATAGTTTGGTCATTTTTACTGCTGTACCCTGGTACTCTTTTTCTTATCCTTCTATTGACTATGAGGTCTACTCCATTTCTCCTAAGGGATTCTTGTTAACAGTGGTATATGTGATCATCATCTGTATTAAATTAATTTATTCCTATCCAATTAAGTTCTCTGACATCCAACATGTGGAAGTTTAATCTTTCCAGCTCCTGTTTGAGCACCTCCAGCTTACCTTGGTTCATAGATCTTACATTCCAGGTTCCTATGTAATGTTGATCTTTACAGCATTGGACTTTCATCCCAAGAAGCAACCACATCTGAGTTTCCCTTTCAGCTTTGGCCCAGCTACATCCCTAGTGTTGGAGGTACCTGTAGTTGTCCTTTGATCTTCCCTAGTAGCTTATCTGACATCTTCAGACCTTAGGGGATCATCTTCTAATGTTGTCTTTTCATCATCTCAGAACTGTCAATGGTATTTTCTTAGCAAAAATAGTGGTGTGGTTCGCCATTCCCTTCTTCAGTGGATCACATCTTGTCAGAACTCTCCCCTCTGACTTGTCTCTCTTGGAAAACTACACAGCATAGCTCATAGTTTCATTAAGCTACAAAAGCCTCTCCTCCATGTCAAGGCAGTGAAAAATTCCTTCTCTCCCTTACTCCTGCAAAGATATAAAAGGTCTTAGGAAATATTTCAAGAACAGAACATTCCTACACTTCAGAGAGGAATAAGAAAGGACCAAGTACTGTCTGGCCAAGTCTACCTTCTAAAGCGGCAACCACAGCTATAAAATTGTAGGTTCTGAGAAAGTGCAAACCTCCATTGTTAGAGATTTATCATATGTGAATTCCTTTTGCCAAGCAAATCACAGGTTCAGTCCATAGCCCTAAGAATAGACTGAGTGGGGATATGCTAGCTGTCTTCAAAGACTCAAATTCAAGCAATTTCCTTCCCTGTAAGACTTCAAGGAGGGGCCCAAAGGACCGCTTATTGGCTTCGTTATAATAAAGAGATCGTTGTTCAAATAGTCTCTGGATTAGCTAGCCCCTCAGGACCCTTTTCGAATCTGAAATTCTCTGATTCTTTAATTCCGTGATCCTATTAAATGTTTTACATGAAGGCTTAGAAATTAAGATTATGTAAAAGATGTTATGTTTTCATTTTTTAAATTTCCTTTCTCAAATTAAAGGTGTCATGTATAGATGAGACAAGTAAAATTGAAAATGAATATGAATTGTTGGAAGTTGGATTAAATTTAGTTGAATCATTATGTTGTCAAGGATTTATTGAAATGACACCAAATTCTCAATTATCCAGAAATTGATTATCCAGTTTGAAGAATTTCGCAACTCTCTGCTTCAGTATTTTCTCTCCCTAGCTGATGTTCATTTTATTATTAGCTCTCTTGTCAGAAAGAGTGCTAGTCGAAGTCTCAATATCTAGTTTAACATTTAATCTTCATTTACTGGCCTTGTGACCTTGAGGAGGTCTCTTTAACTACTTTGGTCCCATTATCTTTGTTTACAAAAGGGTATTATTAACAATGTCAGTACTGTCCTCACTAGGGTGTTGTGATGGCAATATAATATTACAAAAAGAGACAGAAATGTGGCAACTAGTATTTTTTGAACACTTACTATGTGCCAGGTATCATGCTAAGAATTAGAGATACAAAGACAGCAAAAGACCAGTACTTCTCCTCAAAGAGCTTAGGTTTTAATAAGGGAAGTAAACCCAAAATGTAAAAGGAGTTTAAAAGAAGGGACGGGACTGCCTAGGAGGTCAACTCCAAGTATTAAAGTCCTGAGGATCAGAAAAAGAACTGGGTTGAGGATGAAGAGTAGTGACATCAGAAGGTTCCTAAATTGGACTTCCCAAGAAGAAGCCCTCCAGTGGAAGGAGTATTAATGAAATTTACTTTTAAATTCACTTAATAGTAAATAGGATTGAACCTTATCAATATTAAATTTTAATAAAATAATTTAATTGGAATTTAACTTTTCTTAAACTTTTCTCCTCATAAAATGGTCACAGAATATCTCTTGACTTAGGCCTTAGTATCTCATTCTGTTAAATTCAGGTTTTGGAAAAGTCATAATTTACATTATTTCTAACCCACAATGCCGAGCTTCAAAAAAACATGACTTGGTCAAATAGTGGGGAAAAAATTAAAGTCCCTAAATCATTTTTAAGACAAATTCAGGTGGGTGGATATGCTGGAAATGGATACCCCATGCACTTTCTGGCCACTCCACAGCTGGCATCAGGGAGCACCCCTGGATTATGGCAGATCGGGAGATGGAGCCCATGGTATCTGTTATCTAACTGTTTAAATAATCATCATCTTATTAAGCAGAAAAGAAGTGTGGTATAATGAATAGAGGACTGGCCTTGGAATAAGGGACATCTGAGGAAATTCAAATTATTCTGTATCATTCAATAACTGATTCTATTTTGTAATTGACCCCATTCTGTATTACTGCCCCATTATTTTGTGAAGCTATATGTCTGTCTTTGAGTTAAACTCAGGAAGGCAGTTTTCTCTCTACAATAAAGTTATGGTTGAAAAGGAAAGTTGTTATTGTGCATGCCATTATTGTCTATGCTTGTAAGCCCTAAGACCCTTAACCTAGCACTATCCCCCATTACAGACAAGTTTCCTGGATAAAGTGTTTGCAGGTTGGGGCCATCATTCCACAGTGTTTACAATTGAACCGATACAGGTTGGAGATGTCTTCCTGGGCAGCTTGGCTTGTCTTTACAATGCAACAGGCATTTGTCTTCCATGGGCTACACTGGTGATGAAGGTCATCTTTTGGACCAGTCTTTGACTTGTGATGTTAATTAGCATCCATGCAGACAGTGAGCAGATCATTACCCTTCCAAAGCCACATCCATGGCCATGAGGTCCAAAAGCAACAAATCCTATCCTGATTGAGCCATGATCTCTGGGGCCTGGAACGCTATCTCCTAGAGGTTTCCAGAGATTCTACAGAAGCCAGGAGCCCCACAATAATAGAAAAGAGACTTCCTTGATGATTTCTTAAAGGATGATATCTAGAGTTTTTTTGTTTTTTTTTTTTTTTACCATGACTTTCAGATAGCATAATAATTTTTAAATTCTCTCTCTTGGAACTATTTTCCATGTTAGTTATATTATTTCCAATAAGATATTTCACAATTTTTGCTATTTTTTCATTCCTTTGGCTTTGTCTTATAGTTCCTTCATTTTTCATAAAGTCATTAGCTTCGATCTGCTCCATTTTAAGCTTTAAGGAATTATTTTCTTCAGTAAGCTTCTGGACCTCCTTTTCCACTTAGTCAGTTCTACTTTTTAAGACATTCTTCTCCTCATTGACTTTTTGAATCCCATTTTCCATTTGGGTTAGTTTATTTTTTAAGATGTTATTTTCATTAGCGTTTTTGGGTCCCCTTTAGCAAGAAATTGACTCATTTTCATGACTTTCTTGCATCGCTCTCATTTCTCTTCTCAATTTTTGCTCTACTTCTCTTATTTGATGTCAAAATTATTTTTGAGTTCTTCCGTGGCCTGAGACCAATTTATATTATTCTTGGAGGCTCTGGATAGAGGACCTTTGACTTTGTTTTTCTTCTCTTTGTCTATTTCGATCTTTCTTACCACCAAAGTAAGATTCTACACTCTGATCCCTTTTCTGACTTTTGCTCTTTTCCCCAGACATTTATTTGACTTTTGAGCTCTTTGTCAAGGTAGTTCTCTACTTCCAGTGTGGGTGGGAGATGTACTGTTCTTAGTTGGATCCCTACACAATCTAGAACTCTAGAAAGAGCTGTTGCCAATGCCTCTGCTGCTGCTGTGGCTGTCACAAGTTCCTCCACCCCTTTTGCCCTCTGGGAATGGGGTTGGACCATTCTACCCTCTCACACAAGTCCCATACTTTTTTTCATTGACTTTCCAACTTGTCCTCAGTATTTTGGGGTAGTTAAGTCTGAAAACTGCCACAAGTGCCAGAGATTCAATCCCTGCAAGGCCTGCTCAGGTTCCTTCTATGCCAGTGCTACCCACATTGGACTGTGCTCTGCTCCCAGTGTGGCATGACAGATGCCTCCCGTGGACCTTCCAGGTTGTTGTGGGCTAGAAATTTGTTTCACTCCCTCATTCTGTGGGTTCTGCAGAATTTGTTTCAAGTCATTTTTTGCAGGTATTTGGCTGAGCTTGGGGTAAGAGCTCTAGAAGCTCCTGCTTCTACTCCACCATCTTGGCTCCACCCCAGGGTGACTCAGTCTCTTCAGTTCAATGGAAAGTTATGGTTCTTAGTTCCCCCAAGGCCTGGTAACTGTCTAAATGACTCTTCTACCTTAAGCACCACATGGAATACTCTCATGACCTCACCAACCAAACTTCACTATCCCCAACCCTTTGATCCACTCTCTTGCACATGCTGTCTTCTCATCAGAGAATCTAAGCTACTTTAGAGCAGAGAATGGCTTGCTTTTGCATTTGTATCTCTAGTGGCCAGTACAGTGCATTGCACACAGTTGAGGGTACTTAGTAAATGTTAATGATCCATTCATTCTTTCATCTCTCTGCTGCCATCACTATAAGAACAGAAAGGGGCTTCAAAGGATTGAGGATTAGTTGGTCATTTCCATTAATTACATTGAGGAACACTAAGCATCTTTAGCCAGGGGGCTAGCCTGGCATAGGAAGGCCTGTCTATACTTACCTCCCTTGCTGAAGCTTTGCCAGCCTGGCATCACGCACCCTTGTCCAAGATCCACTCCCAGCTAAGAGGCAGCCTCAGTTATCTTACAGTTCTTCTCTCATTTAATGTTTCTGTAGCTATTTAAGGTTTAAAACTTTTCCAGTTACTGTAGATAATTTGAGCCTCATGAAAATACCATACTCAATCTTCCAGATGAGGAAACTGAGATAGAGAAAGAGGAAGTGATTCTAATGAATTAGATTCAAATCCTCTAAGGACCATCCTCTGTGCATTTATGAATGACTATCAGGTGATATGAAATAGCAGCCATGCAGGGGGAAAGTCCCTGATCAGCCTGTGTATCTGTTGGCCATGTGGGCAAGAGAAAAGGTCTGGCAGCAGCGTCAGCAGCAACAGCAACCCTGTGGCTACATTCAGAGAAATGAACAGTCTAGGAATAAGGAACTGAATCATCGTACTGCTCCCTTTCTATTCAGGCCTCACTTAGAAGGTTGTGTTCAGTTCTAGATGATAGATACATTTAAAGAAAGACATTGGTGAGTTGGAATCATCAAGAGCTGGGCCACCAGGTTAGTGAAGGGCCTTCAAGTCATTTCATATAAGGATCTGTTGAGACCACTGGGGCAGAAGAAACTTGGAGTGTGTGTGTTTGTGTGGTGATGGGAGATGAGAAAAGGAGAAGGTGATAGCTGTCCTGAAGTGTTTGAAGGGTTTTTATTTGAAAGAGGGAATAGATCTGTCCTTCTCTGTTCCTGAGGCATATTGAGGAATGCTGGGTAGATATTGCAAAGTGCCTATGTCAGCCTTGATTTCAACAAATCCTTTTAAGTTAGGCAAAAAATTATTAAGTGCTTACTCTATGCCAGGCCCTGCTGTGCTAAGCACCAGACATGCAAAGAAGGAGAAAGGATGAGAGATGCCCCAAAGTAGAACAGACCAGGAGAGAAATTGAAGGTCTTCTAGATTAGGATGAATGGCACATGTTTGATGCTGTAGAGAGGATCCTTGGCTAGGTTGGCACTGGCCTAGAAAGCTTTTTAAGCCACCAGCATCATCCAGTAAAACCCCTGCCCTATGAGGGAGATGACCTAAGGGGCACAAGAGCAATGTTTTCAGATTCACACAAGCCAGCATGGTGGAAGCTGGTGGGATTTCCTAGGAGAAGTGAGAAATATTTGGAAATCTCATGAGTTCAGAGTTGGGAGGGGGTCTCATTTGTCCTGTAGATAAGCCTCTAAATGGACAGGAATGTCTACCACAGTCCTCCTTGGAAGGATAATGGCATTTCAGAGAAGCTTCACTAGGGAAGGAGGTAGACTCTGGTTTCTCTTCAGTCCCCCTTCATCACCCCTTCTTGTGTCAGAGCCAAAAGTGGCTGGACAAGGTTGACTCACAGGACCCTCCAAAAACCAGCGTCTCCTTTGCCTCTGTTTACCAATAAATAGCTATAATTTAAATAACATTGAGATTCATTTCCTGAGCATTTTATTAGCTTTTGTGAAATGATTAATGCTTCATAAATACTGCTTTAGGAAAAGAAAAATAAGAGGCTAAATATGATTTTTTTTAACTTCCCAAACTGAAAACACAGTGCCATCTCCTGGGGAAAACATGTTGCATTCCATACAAGGGCCAAACAGCTTCACTGGAAATATCAAGCTCTAGACAATCGCCAAATTAGTTTACTAATAATAGTTCTGATTTCCCCCAAGGGATATTTAATTCTCATTTTATGCTCAGTACTGTATAAAGTGCAGAGACAAACCCAGGGAGATAAAGAAGAAAATCATTTGGGAACCAAAGGGATTAACTATTTTAACCTTTGTCCCAGCAATCAGTTCCAATCCAGGGCCTAGACCCTACAGAGGTCAAAGACAAAGGGAAGGGGTTGATATATGCTAACATGTCACAGCCAATGCCTTGCCTTTGATATTATATCTTACAGAGCAGCATGTAGTAAAGGAAAAAGGTACCCAAAAGAGAAAGAAAAGATTTTTTTTATTTTTAATTTATAAATAAAATAAGCATTTCTGTAACACACATAACACAGTAAAGAAAAAAGGTGATTGTGCTTGGAACTAAAAATACTAGGTACAACTTACTTCTCCTTTCAAATGCACAACAAAGTTATCATATAAATTGATTTATTTTTATTTTTTAATCTTCCCCTCCCCTACAGATTGCTACAATTAGACACAAATAGGTGTGTGTGTATATATGTATGTATATGCATGTACACATATGTATGTATATACAGGTCTATTTCCCCTCTGAAACCCCACATCTAGAACCGCTGTCAGCAGGTTCCCATTGCCTGCGGGCCCTCCCAGGAGGAAAGGCTGATCGTGGGCAATCAATCAGCCAACACTCATTTTCCTAAGTCCCTGCTCTGCGCCAGGCGCTCCTCAGAGAGCTTCCCACAAAGGGAGGGCTACCTGCCAATGTTTTGTTTTGTTTTGTTTTTTTTCATTTCTTTTCCCCCAGTGATAAAAAAAACCTAGAGGATTTCGAATATACATTGGTGAATGGATTATTTAGGCAAAGAGAATTACAAATTCTTGAAGTATTCTTTATGGAACACTGTTTTCCAGGATAAATTACCATAACCTAACTGATCCTACTAACACGTTAGTTTTTAATCAACATATAAGGTAGACAAGTATTATAATGATGATAATAGCAAAAGCTAACACTTCCATATTGCTTCCTTTGGGCCAAGCACAGTGTTAAGCACTCCACATGAATCAGATTGGAGATGATAAGCTAAAGAAAAGGCACCTCCACTTTGGAGGTCTGGGTCCCATTCAGGTTTGACTCGATCATCTAGATTCTACTGAAGGAACCAGGCAAGAAGGCAGTGGATGGAGTTCAGGACCTGAGCTGAAATCTAGCCTTAGGCACATAATAGCTATAACCCTGGCCAAGTCACTTAACCTCTAACTGCCTCGACTTTGTCTTATGTAAAACCAGGATAATAATAGTACCTCCAGCCCAGGGTTGTTGTGGGGATCAAAGTAAATATTTCCCAAGGCTTAGTACATCTTAAAGCACACCATCAATGCCAGCTCTTACTGCGGGTAACTATGGGTTATCTTTATCAGAATCATCCTCATTGAGAGTCAGAAGAGACCTCAGAGGTCACATATAAAAATTAATCACTTCTGTGACATGTGTGACATTTGAAGTCAAATTTGGCCAACACATATTTATTAAACACCTACCAGGCACA
The DNA here is from genome assembly GCA_023548195.1 of Bettongia penicillata ogilbyi. Classification (NCBI taxonomy): domain Eukaryota; kingdom Metazoa; phylum Chordata; class Mammalia; order Diprotodontia; family Potoroidae; genus Bettongia; species Bettongia penicillata. The sequence continues at coordinate 902,282 of JAJHZJ010000710.1, read as the reverse complement.
CTCTGCTAAGAGATGGGAATGAAGGCAAACAAACAAACAAAATCCCTGATCTCAAGGAGCTCGCGGTCTAGTAGAGAAGATAACCGCATGTTTAAGCATACCTCAGTGAGAAAGACAGTATCATTATCTTTAGCCCTATTTTACAGATTAAAAAAATTCAAGACCCAGAGAGTGGGAAGGCTTTGCAAAATGATCATCCAGCTAAAACTAAAAACTCACACTAACAGATGCATGTATGTATGCATGCACACATATATACATGTGTATCTATAATATACACACATGTATAGAATAACTTTGTATATGCACATATACATCTATATACATACATGAATGTATATATATGTGTGTATATACACATATACATATGTATGTATGCATGTGTTTATTGTGTATGTATACAGATATATGCATGTGTATATATTTATGCATGTGTGCATGGTTGCATGCATACACACACATATATATATGTATGTATGCATATGTGCGTACAAACAAGATATATGAGGGATGACAATAATTAATCATCCAGCCTCTTCCTAAAGACCTCCAAGGATGCAGAAAGCACCATATATCATAGCAGTCTCTTCCACTTTTGGATGGTTGTGAACATTAGGAAGTTTGGCTGATAAAGAGGTCTACTATGTGCCAGGCCCTGTGATGAGTACTTTACATATATTATCTCATTTTATCCTCATAACAGCCCTGGAAGGTAGGTTCTAGTATCATTCCCATTGTATAGATGAAGAAACTGAGTTTTAAAGACTTACAGAAACTGAGATTTGAAGAGGTTTATGCTCAGGGTCATGCAGTTCATAAGCGTCTGAGACTGGATTTGAACTTAGTTTACTCGGCCCCTAGCTCCAGTGTCCTCCCCACCAAGTCACTGAACTAACCAAAACTGTGTCTGGTACTCTAGATCATGTCTAATAAGGGTAGAATACAGTGAGGAGGCCACTTCTTTGTTCCTGGTAACTCTGGCTCTTTTAATATGGTCCCAAATTGCTCCCTCTCCACATTAATCCCATATCGTATTTGCCATTTACTGCAATCCCTACATCTGTTTCTGGACTGCTGTTGCCTCTCGATGCCTTCCCCATCTTGTGCTGGTAAGTACGATGTTTTTTTATTCAATACTTTTCAGAATGATTTGCTTTGCCAGATCTGATGAGCAGGGTTATACAACAACTGTGTGGTCTTTCCCTGTCTTTCAAATTCATCTTAATGATTGTGCCAAACAGTCCCTGCCAAATCCTCTGCCCATGTTGTGTGAAGAGGAGAACAATGAGGGATGTCAGCATTTCTTCAAAACCTTTTATTTCGGAAACGTGAACAATATTGTTGCCAACTTCATGTCATAGAAATGATGAACGTTTTCTAGAGAGATGAAGTAGAGAAAAATGGAAGGAAAAAAAGAAACCTAAGGACTGCTGGTACTTTTCCATGGGTCTTACTTCTCTCAAAGCAACAAGAGCTTGAGCTCAGAATGGGTGTTTAGAGAGAAAAAAAAAATCTAAAAATTTTATACCCTCAGCTTTAGAAAAGGCTTGATCTCCCCTCCCCCAAGAAGCAAATTCTTTCTAGAATATCCCTACCCAATGGTCCTCCAGACTCCCTGGGAAGACATCCAAAGATGATCAGTCCATAGAACCTAAGCCCTCCTTAAACACTCCTCGACATTTTCTGTTGGTTTTTGTCTTATTTTAGACAAAGTGAACTCTTGAGAATCACTGGGTGCTTAGTTAAGATGGGTATCCTGACACAGTGACCAGGAAAGGAGATGACTCACCTTCAGAAGCATCAGTTCCTATGTCTAACGAGGACAGGCTTTGGATTGGTCACTGGGTTTAGTTATCTTTGTCTGCAGCTGGCCAGCTCAGTCCCATCTCCTCCATGACCATAACTGTACTCACAATTAATAATAGTTAATATCTGTTCCGTTAAGGTTGGTAACTCATTTGATCCTCACAGCAACCCTGGGAGATAAGTGTTATTGTGAGGAAACTGAGACACAGACCCGTGAAGTCCCCGCAGTGAGTCTGTGTCATTATACCAACCACCATACTCCATAAAATACAAGCAGCTTGGCCCTTTTGTCCTTGCCTGTCTATCTTCAGCATCTAGATTGGCACATGGGAGACTTCAGGGGTTTTGTGAGTATGAGTGAAGGGACATGAACAAGGTCACTAGTGAGAGGAAGCCAGCTTAACTCATAATCCCAGAACACAGAATGCTTGACCTGAAAGGAACCTTAGAACAAGGCATGCCTAAGTCAACAGGAACTTTTGGGCACAGAACGTAGAATGTCCAAGACTGAAAAGGTCTTATCATATACTACAGAATATCAGGACCTTAGAACGTGAAAGGTCAGAGCTGGGAAGGATCTTAGAACAGAGAAGAGAGAACATTTCAAGTCAGAAGTGAGGGGAATCTCAGAATCTCTGTTGTCAGAAATGTAAGAACCCGAGAATATATCATAACATTAGAGCTCAAAAGGAACTTGGTTGTTGAATTGCTTCTGACTCTTCACAATCCCATGGATCATACATCCATGAGATTTTTCTTGGCAAAGATCCTGTAGTGGTATCCCATTTCCTTCTCCAGTGGATTAAGGCAAACAGAAACTAAGTGACTTGATCAAGGTCACATAGCTAATAAGTGTATATGGGCAGATTTGAATTCATATCTTCTTGACTACAGGCCCAGTGCTCTAACCATTAAGCCATTTATCTGTCTTCTATGGAATTTACAGAATATGACAATTTATATATACAGAAACGAAGACTCTCAGAGGAGAATTAATTAAGGTAACATGTCTACTCATGGGCAAATATAAACTGACTATCCATGTCTCTCCCTCAATACCCTTTCCCCTTATATTCCTACTTCTTCCCCTATGCAAACATCACCCTAGCTGATGTCTTATAGCTTTCACCACCTCAGTCATATCACTTCATCAGCTCTATCTCAGGGGATGGAGATCCATGTCTATTATTGGGGTCACATAGTTTAGTCTATAAATAAGCATTAATGAAGCACTTAGTATATGCTATGCACTGTGCTAAACACTGGGGGTATAAAGAAAGTGTGGGAGGAGCTAGTACCTTTCTTGGAGTTCATAACATAATGGAGACATCATATAGATAACTCTGTGCAAATATGCTATATACAGGATAAGCAGGATATGATCACCAGAGGGAAGGTGCCAGCATTAAGAGGGGTTAGAAAGGCTTTCTATAGAAGGAGGGGTTTTAGGTGGGACTTTAAAAATAGCTTGGGAAGTCAATAGGCAAAGATGGAGATCAAGAACATTCTAAGCATGGAGGATATCCAGAGAAAATGCTCGGAGTCAGGAGATAGAGTGTCATTGCTTGATATATAACAGAGAAAGTCAGAGTCAATGGCTTAAAGGAGATGTCAGAAGAATGGAAGGCATAGGGTGGGCTAGGTTATGAAGACTAGGTGGAATGTCAGAGGATTTTGATTTGATCCTGGAAGAGACAGTTATACACTGGAGTTTATTGAGGGAGAGAGTGGGAAGTGATAGGAGCTATGCTTAAAGAAAATCACTTTGGCTACTGAATGGAGAATGGTTTGGAATGGAGAGAGCCTCAAGACAAGTAGGCTCATGAGTAGGCTATGTCAATAGTCCAGGTATCAGGTGATGAGGATTTGTACCAGGGTGACTTACTGTTTCAGTGGAGAAAAATGGTATCTTTGAGAGAGGTTTTAAAGATGGAACCCATAGGCCTTTACAACAGATGAAATGTGTGTGTTGAGGGGAGAATGAGGACTCAATATAGATCACAAAAGAGGAATGAAATTCAAATAGTTGTGGTCATAAGAAAACAGCTATGCAATGGGCCCCTTTGCCCCAAAGCTCTGAAGGGTGATGCTGGTGATGATAACAAAGACTATGAAGATGACGATGATGGTAGTGGTGGCAATGACGATGATGATGGTGGTGATGATGATGGTGGTGGTGATGATGATGGCGGTGGTGATGATGATGGTAGTGGTGATGATGATGGTGGTGGTGGTAGTGATGATAATAGTGGTGGTGGTGGTGATGGTGATGGTAGTGGTGATGATGATGGTGGTGGCGATGATGATGGTGGTGATGATGATGGTGGTGGGGGCAATGATGATCATGACAACTGAAAGGGCAACATTGGCAATGAAAGTGACAAGAAAGGTGATGAGAAGCATTTATGTAGAACTTAAAAGTTTGAAATGTACTTCACGTCACAACAAACATTTGAGGCAGGAAGTAGTTTTAGCATTGTTTTAGAGATGAGCAAATGGAGGCTAGTAGGTTAATTGACTCAACGAGAGTAAGTGTTTGAGGTAGGATCCAACCTCTGGTTTCCTTGGTGCCAGGTCCAACACGCCATCCATGATGCCATCCAAATGCTTCTAAATAGATTTCCCCTTCACCTTGTAGTTCTGTGACTTGTGTTGATCACAGCCGCAAACATGGCCTTCACTTTCCATAGATGGTGTAGGACTAAGAATGTGTTACTAAAGCCATGGGAGATGTTTGGCATTGATCAAAACCATATCCATGTGCTTCATCCAAATCATTGGACCAGAAGATGCACAGCTCCAGAGAACCCAGTCCAGTAACTTCATTTCACAAAGAGGAAACGGAGGCACAGATAGGTGATGTGGTTTCACAGAAGCACACAGGGGTGAGGGGGCAGAGCCAAGAGTTATGCACTGGTCCTCTGACTCTAAGTGCACCACAGGGTTCTGAAGTTTTGTGTCTTGTTAGCATGACTGCAGAAGGAGACAGGTGCAAACGTGTCTGTCTGGATGCACACAGACAGGGAGAAGGCACCTGAAAGAGGGAAAGAGCAGGATTGCTGTGGCTGGCACCCTGCTCATGGCTGGCATATCTGCAACTACAAGTAATCATTACAAAGGATTGCAAAGCCATTTCCTTGGGTGCACAGTGCCCTCTTCTGGCCTGAATGAGAACAGCAGCCTCTTTCTCACAGGGCAGTCCTGCTTGGTCTAAAGTGAAGGAATCATCATTTCTCAAATCCACTAGGTTTTGGTGGAATCAGTTCTGTATGTAAAGTCCCTCTATATATTCAGTATCCTAAATCCCCATACAGATCTATTATATCCACGGCATAAGGTCCAAAGCATCTCTGATACATGCATAATGTACGTCCCACTATCACTCCCAGATGTCCTTTATCATAAAAAGGAGTAAATCTCTAAATGTAGAATGTTAGGTGCCATGAAAGCAATCATTATTTTCCCTTTTGCGAAAGGGAAGGCGCCTCAGTTCTTCCTCTGGTATAGCTTTGTCCATCTATTTTGGAAGTAAGTCTTAAAAAAATTGGTTACATTTTAAATTCCAAACTATCTCCCTCTTTCCTTCCCCAGTCCTCACTAGAGAAGGCCAGCATATCCATCTCTATCTCTGCCTCTGTGTGTGCATGTGTGTCTCTGTATCTGTCTCTGTCTCTGTCTCTATCTCTGTCTCTGTGTGTGCATGTGTGTCTCCGTAACTGTCTCTGTCTCTGTATCTGTCTCTGTCTCTGTCTCTCTCTCTCTCTCTCTCTCTCTCTCTCTCTCTCTCTCTCTCTCTCTCTCTCTCTCTCTCACACACACACACACACACACACACATGCACATTTAAAATCATCCTCTTTTTTCTCAGTTTATCCTTCTCTCACTCTCTTTTTACCGTAGCTCTCTTCAGACAAATTTATTTCTAGCCATTGCCTCCCTTACCCTCCCTGGCCATTTCTGAAGTCCCTCCTTTATCCTATTCCCACACCTTCCTATTTCTCTGCAAGTTAAGAAGACCTATATACCCTCTTAGATGTATGTTATTCCCTCTTTGACCCAGTCCTGATGAGAATAAGGTTCTAGCACTAGCAGTCCTCCACCCTCTCTCATTCACACCGTGTTTGTATGAGATACTTGCTCTATTTTATCTCTCCCTACCCAATTGTATTTTTAACATTACCTCATCATATTCAATTCTATATCTATCTATCTATCTACCTATCTATCTATGTGTGTATATGTATGCACGCATATATATGTGTGTATGTATATATATATGTATACACATATTTATGTATATAAATATAGAGGTAATAAATGCATATTTAAAGCAACTTACTTCCTATCTATTACTTTTGTGTTAAAGTAGGGCTCTAGTCCTGAGGTGAGGGGGATAGTATCTCAGGTTTCAGGTTTTTCATAGTGTTTTTTTCTGAGATCTATGAAGGGACCAGACCTGAGACCTATTAAGGGCACCCAGACATGTGGTCATCACAAAGCTCTTTATCCCCGTGGTCCCTTCAATGGCTGCAAGCTTCAGCTCACTCCTCTTCCATGGAATCCAAACCAGGCACTCTGCTGTCTTGTTAGTGACCTGGCTATGGTCTCTACCCACCGAGAAGCTACTCACAAGTGTGTGCTCACTCCTCTCCCACAGTCACAGTCCAGAATGGCAACAGGTCAGTCAGTGCACCTGGGCATCATGTCTAGTGCCAGTCAACAGGGTCCTGTGACCTTCCCCTGACTAGACCCATAATCTGTCTGCCAGCTGAAAATTCCTGAAGTTGAGGCTGCAGAAACATAACAGCCCAGGGCTTGCTGTTTGTGGATTTGGCAGTATCTGTCTAGGGGTATCTACACTTCAGTCAAAGCAGATCACCATCCCAGGAGGTCAGGTCTCCTAACATCCTCCCAAGTTGTTGTAGGCTAGATGCCTATTTTACCCCAACTTTTAATCATCACTGCCTCACTAAATTTCACTTTGAGGCATTCTTTTAAATTGTTTGTGGGGAAATCTGGAAAAGCCAAGTAATATCCTGCCTTATTCTGCCATTTTCCCAGAATCCCTCTCCATCTATTGTTAAGGTCTGTTCTGAGCCTATTGATAGATCAAATTAAACAAAGATTGGCTTTTCCTCAACAGCTTTCCAGACCCCTAATAACAGACTAATAATATTGAAAACACCAGTTCTTTCCCACTTTCTTTAGCATGTTAGTAAGTCATGTCCTTTCGTTATGATAATACGTTAGCCTTCTTCCTCCTACCAAAGTAACTACAGTGCAACTTTTCACTACTGAGCAATTTAATCAAGTGATAGGGGACTGATACATGTCTTGAAGAATTCAATACAGAGCTTTTAGGTTGCATTGACAGGTCTCTTCATCATTTCTCATATCCCGTTGTTGATGTACTTTGTGTCTGGATTTTGCAAAAGTCTGATAATAAATTCAGCAGCACAAAGTCAGAGAGGAAGACACAACCCATCGGCTTCTGACTGAATTTTTGAGAGGCTCAGCAGCCTGCATCATGCAGGGAAAAAAATACTGAGGGAAGAAGGAAAGCAGGCCAGACTACCTCAGGCAAGTTTCGGTAGCCTTTGCAGTGCCTTTTCCTGACTGTTCTCTCCCCCCATCTTCAGTTATGGCAGTGAATTTCAAAGGAGGTGGCCACTTTGATGATTACACACCAGCAATGGATTCACCATGCACCAAAACTGTGTCTCATCTCTTATGGAGTCTCTTAATCCATTTGAGCCTCATACATGAAACAGAAAGAATCAAGCTTACACTGTCAGCTGGTATGTTTTATTGGTACTGAACAAAGCCCTTTCGAACTATGAGAGAACTGTGAGACAGAATGACAGTCATGATGAGGATGACGATGGTGATGACAATAACTTATCGTTGTATGCGTGTGTATCCCATTAGATTATAAGTTCCCTGAGGGTCGGATGCTTACAGTATTCAAGACATAGATATTTGAAAATATTTATTTACTCTCCATTTACTCTCCATTCGTAGAACTACCAATCTATTGCCTGCACTATCATCCCACCATGCCTCCTAATTACCATGGACCTGGAAAGTTTTAGCTATCTAACATGCAAAGTTGCAACCGGGCCTTAAAGCTAACATCTTTTGTTCTCTTAGCATTCGTCTCCCACCCACCATACAGAAATGTCATAAGAGTTTTAGATAATATTAAAACTTGGCAACAATCTCCCTTCCCCACCACCAACCCCCCATGAATGGTTTCCATTCCCTCCAAATCAATTTGAGGGTTTGAGATGCAGATGAAAATGCACGGAAGTATTGGAGTTCAGCAAACAGAGTAAGGAAAGATGTTGAGGGAGTAAATAGGGCGAATGCAGCCTTCTCATTTTAGGAGTTTAGCAGTGAGAAAGAGGAGAGTCATGGGGCTATAGCCAAAGAGAATGGCAGGAAGAAGGGATTTCTTTTGTTAAAGGCATATTTGTAAATGACTTGAATGCAGCCAGGAGTTAGTAAGAGATAGAAGACTGAAGAGAAAATAATAATATTGAGATGTACTACCAAAGGAGAAAAGGGGAAAATAAGATCAGGGACAAGAAGATAGAGACAGAGAGAGGCAGAGACAAAGAAAGACAGGCAGATGACAGACAGAAAGACTGACAGACAAATGCTTGGGCCTCAGCCTGCTGCAGGACATATTCGTTGTTTCAATTTCATGCCTAGCCTGACTCTAGATGACCCATGTCAGAATGCTTATGCCTTTGTCTCAGAGCTGAGCCAGAAGGGAAATCAGATGCCAGGCGACTGATGTGAAGAATGTTGACCCTGCTGAGATCCTTTTGGGACTAAGTGAAAAGGAGAGAGAGGAAGTAATGGTTCTTGATGCCTAAATGATCTGTTAATTACATTTTTTTCATGTTTTCCATCTGGCATGTATTTAAATTACATTCATATAACAAACAATTATTAAGCACTTGTGATGCACAAAGTAGAGAGGAAACTTGGCAAAGAGCATGGGGGACTGCCACAAAGCTAGGAAGAAATGGACTTGGGTCCCACTTCTGACACACACTGACTAGGGGACCTTGGATGCATGACTTGATCTCTTAGTACTGGAAACTACCAAGAATAAGGAGCTGAGAAGGTGCCAGTCTACACTGGGAGAAGGAGTTTCCTCATCCAGGAATTCTCTAAACAAGAGGAATCATAAATGTGGTCCTCACATACATCTATGCATGTGCATGTGTGTATGTTCATGTGTGTATGTTCATGTGTGTATGTGCATGTGCATGAGTAACTCTTTGTTCCTGTGTCACTGGAGTATGGTGGATAATATGATGGCCTTAGAATTAGAAAGACTTGAATTTGATTCCCACTTCTGATATCTATTTAACTATGTGACCCTGGGTAAGTCATTTAACCATCTAAGGACCCAGGAGCGCCTTTAAAAAAATACTATCTGATCTTTATTGCTGAAGGACTTTTTCACAAAATCTCTCCTCATTTCTGAAATCATAGGTTTGGAGACCCCTTCAATAAACACACACATGTACCTACACATGTGTACATATGTGTGCATATGTGATGGTTATGATATAGTAGTGTATTATATGCCTTATATGTAATACACATATACATGTATATCACATTCTATGCTATATTTATTTCATTGTTATATCATATCATGCCATGTCATATTATACTATGTGTGCATGTAATATAATAAATGTAGGAACTGTTCTAGGTGTCATAAATATAAAGATGAAACACCAGTGGTCCCTGCTCTAACTGATGTTACATTCTTTTAAGGAAAGACTCAGATAAGTATAATAGAAAAGGCAAGATTGATGGTGAGGATTAGCTTGTGGTCAGAGGGTCTGGTTTGAATTCTGAGTTTTATCCTTACTACTCCTGTGATCATAGGTTCAATATTTCCTTTCCACATCTGTAAAACAGGCAGGCTGCTCTTAGTCACCCCTAAGAACCCATACAGCTTAAAATGTGGAGTATGCTACCATGAGGAATGTGATGTAAGAAAGGGAACAAGGAAGAAGTAGATTGGAGCCAGCCACTTAACCTAATTGGGGCTCAGTTCTCTCCAATCTAAAAAGGTGTTCATGCTAGATAACATCTAAGGTCTCCTCAAATCTGTGCGCTCATTTCCCCTCCTCTATTTCCGTGTGGAGAATAGCATGGAAAATATCATAAGAATAGGAATTGTTACTATAATTTGTAAAATAAACCTGTAACCCTAGATCAGAAGGAAAGGTGCTCAGCTATGCCAGTAAAAAGAAGTAATTAAATGAGTATTTATCATTCCTTCTTCATGAAGAGTAGTCTTCTTATCTATGAAATGTAGGAGTCAGACTGAGTTGTCTTTAGAGATCTTCCAAACCCTGTCATTCTATGCTCTGGATCAGGTTCTTCTCCCCTAGCTCTAGTATTGTATGCTCATGTCCTAGGGTTCTTCATACTTCTGATATTCTATGTTCAATGGCTCCTTCTAACTCCTATGTTCTAGGCTCCCTTCAGACTCTGGACTTCCATGTTCCAAGGTCAATGCCAGTTCTAACATTTTGTAAGTTCCTTTTATGATATTTCATGCTCTAAGTTCCCCCACCGCCACCCAGATCTCACATTCTGTTTTATCTTCTGCAGTGATTTCTTATATTGAGAATCTTTGTTCTCTGTTCCAAGGTCTCTCTCCAGCTTTAAAATGGAAAATTCTATGTACAGAAATTTCACCCAGCTATGATGGTCTGTGTTCTACATTCTAAGTTTATTCCCATATCTGAGATTCAATGCACGTTATTCCATTCTGTCTTCTGTTTTAAAATGTTATGTTCCTAATGTGGACAGAGTCATGATTTCACAAATTTAGTAATCAGATTAAAATGTTCCAGGGGTTTGTGGCAAAGGGGAAGTCCAGGCGAGAGTGAGCCTAGACCTTATCGTTGTTTCTACTTTCTTCGTGACCTCTGCTGGCAGTGACTTCCTTCTCCAGCACTGAACTCCATGTGTACACCATCCATTTTCTAAGCAGATAAAAGGCTTTTGGAAGGAACTTTGTAATTATGGAGCACTTTGTAATAATAACTCAAAGCCACAACCGGATGCCCAGAGGAGATTTGGATTTGTGGGGCTGCCTTCTGAGGCTTAGCCGAAGAGCAAACCTTTGGAGCTGGCTTCTGAACTAAAAATAGACCCCGAAGAGACAGCGCTGTGCAGAGCTGGAGCAATGCCACCCTCTCTCTCTATGTGGGAAAATATTGAGCCTGAATTGCTTGTAAAATAATCCCTTCTTTGGCCTAAAACCACTCCGTCTGGAGGGAGTTTGGGCCTCATATATAACCTGCTCAACAATGGCATTTTCACTTTCTTTTCAGGATTTTCTCTATCTCTGTAAGTATATTTTTATTCTTTTTTTCTTCTGAAGTGAAGGCTGAATAATCTTTTATTCATTATACAGGATGCCCCTCCCTCCAGCTAGGACCGAGCATTCCCTGCTTACTCATAGCTAGCCTTAGATCAAAAGATTATGGGATGTCAGGAGATGGGAGAGACCTTGGGGCATAGTACTTACCATCTTCAGTTGGACCCTTAGAATCACAGGAGAGAATCTCGGTGGAAAGGTCTCCAGGGACCATAACTTCATATCTCTACCCCTAGGGATGCAAACAATAGCACACCCCAACAAGTACATGGAACAGCATATGTTCCAGGATCACCGTGTATGAGTGGGAGGGGGACACAGTGCCTCCTGGAGTCCATTCTGAAACTGTGACCAAGTTTTGTTTTTCTGGTCTTCTTTCCCCCTTTACTTTTAAGCAAACTGAAAGAAAGACATATCTGTCTTTAGCAAGCCATTTTATTTTGTTTTATATCTGTGTACATATATGTATAAGTTTGTATATGTACATACATATATATCCATATCTATCTATACATATGCACATGTGTGTATATGTATGTATACACAGATGTATACACAGATGCACATGCATACACATATACATATAGACATGTACATATATATCCACATCATTCTGGTTTCCTCCACATCTCTTCCCTTCTCCACTCCCAGAGAGTCATCCCTTTTAAGAAAAAAGATAAATTGAAGAAAAGCCTTATTTAGTCTCTAAATCATTCATTATTCAATTAATCCTATTATGACAAAGACTGAAAGCATCTCATCCTCCTGCTTAATCTCCTCTGTATATTGTACTTTATAGATGCTCTTTCTAAAATATGGTACCTGGAATAGATCAAGACATTCCACATGTTCCCGGAGTGGGGAAAACATTCTCTCTCTCTGTGTCTTTCTGTCTCTGTCTCTCTGTCTCTGTCTCTGTCTCTCTCTGTCTCTCTGTCTCTCTGTCTCTGTCTCTGTCTCTCTCTCTCTCTTTCTGTCTTTCCTCAAACACACATTGATTCACTTCTGTCTGATGACAGGAAGGCACCTAAATTTTTCTGAATTCTAAGCAGCTCTCTCAGGACGTAAGTTCCCAGAGAGTGAGGACTTGCCCAGGTACTGGGAGCTTTCTCATCAGGGAGTCCCATATAGCAGTGAGATCTCTTTTCTGCAATACTTCCTTTCTATCGTTGTTGTTGATGATGATGTTGTGTTCTTCTTGTTGTGAAACTTCTCAGTGTTCCAGCACAGTCTCCAAGACTGTATATTGCAGAGTTGTTGTCACTCATTTTGGTGAAAGTTTGATCACTGGGAGTTCCCAACAAAAACACTGACAGAACCAGGCTAACCAATAATGACAATAACCCATATTTTTACAACACTTTAAAACTTCCAGATTATTTTATATTCATTAGTTCATTTGAGACATAACAATATCATGAGATAAATGCTATTATTTTCCATTTTACGGATGAGGGAACTGAGGCTAAGAACAGTTAAGTGACTTGTCTAAGGGCTCACAGTTGGGAAGTATCTGAGACAAGATTTGAACTTGGATCTTCCTGAGCTCAACTACAGTAGTCCATCCACAATACAATAGCCTCTCTATCTGCACCATCTCTCACAGACAAATAAAATGTTTCAAATTTTCGAGAAGACTGAAAGATCACAAAATCAGAAACTTCTGAATTCTCTCATGAAGCACCAAGTCTCCAATCCTCATTGTTCAGGACAGGAATGTAAGGGCCAAATAATGGGACTGAGTTTCCCCAAGCCACGCAACTCATTAGTGTCAGAAACCAGATCAAACCCAGTTACTCTGACTCCTCATCTAAGTTGTTTTTCCTTCCTTTCCCATTCACAATATTCCTAACAAGATTCAGTTGTAGATTCCTTAAAATGACGTAGAATTAATTCTAGCCTTCAAATGATTATCACCAAGTGGTCAACAATTTTTGTTTTGTTTTGGCTACAGGAGAGAAAGGCTTTGATATCAAGGGCAGCAGATTTCATGCAGTGGTCAAAGACTTCATAATTCAAAGTGGGCACTTTACCCAGGATGATGGCCTAAGACAAAAGAGAATCTATGGTGAAAACTCCAAGCACAAGAACTACGGGCCAAACTGAGACAGCATGGCCATTGTTGGCAAAGCTGCTCCCAGTTCTTCTTCACCACTGTCAAAAACACTATGGCCTGACAGTAAACTTTTGGGTTTGACCAAGTTCTAGAAGGAATGGATATGACATGAAAAGGTGGAAAGCACCAAGATAAATGGGTAGGACAAGCCTCTGAAAGACATAGTAACAGTCTACTGTGGCAAGATCGTGAAAAGATTTTGCCATTACCAAGATGGTGTCCTTTAGAGAACTGGTGGATAGGTTGTTTGGAACCTTCTCAGGGGTCTAAATCTTGCCCTCACCCTTGTTCCAGCCCTGGGATTCTTGTACTATCTGTACTGTTGACATTTGATTGAGCTAACACAGAATTCATTTTCATATTTTGCAGTCTCTCAGGCTCAGTTTCATAAAGAAACAGGAGCTGGTAGAGAAGAAAATGCATGTTTTTCTTATTTTTCACCATTTTTTCATGAATTCCAAATCACTTTATTAGAATTAATTATTGTTAATGATGGTAGTAGTTTGCTACAGATTATGAACAGGTTTGATAACCAAAACATGTGTGCACTGAAAGACATTGCCAGTTGTGGGGTTCCTAGTTGTGAGCAAAGTCACATTGAGGCTTGGCTCTCACTCTCATTGTCTCTGAGGATGTCAGATAGAGATTGGGGCAGGCCAGCATGAGAGGCTGCCATTTTGTACAGGTTGGTGATGTGATCACCCGGCTGGTGATGCATATTACCTGCAGAGTTTCAATGAAATCACATAAGTTGGAGTCAATTTTGTCAGTTGCCCACCTGTGCAGTTACAGTAATGGCTGACATTTTTTTTTTCAAATTCAGAGCACAATTACTGCATTCAGCCAATTTTTCTAATCATGGCAATCTGGTTTCTTGATGTTCTGAATGAAAATTTTCCCTCCTAAAGATCTCCAAAGATGTGGAAATGTCTTTCCCATAACTCATCTCTTTCCTTTTTGAGAAATTCTAATTTTTTCAGCTTTTATTTTTGTAGAGAAGAAATCCAACACTGTCATTTTTAATTCACTACTTCTACTTCTATCATTGTTAACCAACATGTGACCTTGGCTGCATAATGGAGACGGGGAAAGGATGTCTATGATGGAGGGGATGGGAGAGATAGGAATATGGGAATTGGAATTTGAAAATGATTCAGTGACTGTGAGGGAAAGGAAGCCATTTGACTCTGACTTCCTTAGCTTTACCCTTCCATGTTGGCGACCAGCAGACAATGGTAGAGAACCGATTTGCTCTCCTCTTTTTAACACACATTTTTGTTTACAAATTTGACTCTTTTATTTTGACTTGTTGCCTTCCAAATTAAAATCTATTAAAATATTTAAAATTATTTTTTAAAATAATAAAATATTCGTGATGGAATAAGGACAGATTTTACCTTTCTTTGAATCCCTTAGTATAGTCTTTGGAACTATCCCAAGATCCACACTAACATTCTTTAATGGTACCTAAATCAGTAAATAACTGCCAGATTGCATAACACATATATGTTCATCTATGACAAACATGTATGTTTGAAACATTAAAGCTTTATTTCCACAGCAATTTAAAACCAACATGACCATACATGCAACAATGGTGACACTCATTCAGCAATTAAATCGAACTCTATAAATCAGCCTGTTTGAGAAAGATGATCACTGGGCATGTGAGTTACAAGGGATCTCAAAACCCTCATTGACCATCACAATTGTCCTGCAGAAACAGACTTTATGTTTCATTTCAGCATTAGGGCTACTTTCTGATGTAAGCTTAACCTCTACATGCATTAGTATTCTTTTATTTGGAAAATTTCCAAGTTAAATAGTTGACAATACTAATCAGTTGTTCAGGCAGCTATGTGGGGCCATAGTGCCTAGAGTGCTAGACTCTAAACTCATCTTCCTGAGTTCAAATCTGGCCTCAAACACTTACTAGCTACCTGCCTCTGGGTAAGTCACTTAATTCTTTTGCCTCAATTTCTCATCTGCAAAATGAACTGAAGAAAAAAATGGCAAAGCACTGCAATAACTTTTTTAAGAAAACTTCAAATGGGATCACAAAGAGTCAGATGTGACGGAAACTACTAAACAACCAAGTTAGTTACTCAGCAGAGTTTCTGTGATGGGGTAGCCAGTGTGTAAGTGGTAGAAGAGAAGAAAATCTACAAAGGATAGTTTGTATATAAATAATGGTTTAAAAAAATTAGCATATGCAATTTCACTTTACATTTAGCATTATCATACTAATTAAATAATAATAATTAATAGATCTTGTCATTACCCATAGAGAGGTAGATTTCTCATATTGTAAGTACTATTCATTTCTATTTACTTATTCAAAGGCTAAATTTAAATAATATTAATTCTCATTTCTCAGTAAAAGAGCTTATAAAAACTTCTGCCATTTTCTGTCATATTTGTGTGAGCAAGCATTTTTACTTTCTCTTTTGTTTTAGGCCAAAATACAATAATAAATGAGATGTTAAGCCAGATTTCAGATTCTGTCTCACATTGAGGTAAATCCTGGAAAACTTGGTTTAAATAAAAAGTTGATCATTGAATTTCGTTTTATTTACATTATATTATGTTGAGAATCTTTCACATTGTAACTTATTTCATTAAAAATGTTACATATAGGCAACAAAATTTGTAAAATAAAGGAATTAAAGCAGATGAGGTCTTAGGGGATTACTTCTTTTAATTCTTATAGAATGCCCCATAAAAATTAATTAATTATATTATAGTTTTATAATCATGCTAAAATTATATTATATAAAAAGTCTGCTACGTAATTCTATATTTAAAATTCTCGTATTTACAGATAGAATAAAATTTTATATATTATAATTATATAATAGAAACATTTATTTCAAGCTTCTTTAGACAAAAGCTATTGTAGATATTATAAATATAAGAGAATATTAGGGCAACTGGGTGGCACAGTAGAGTGCCAAGTCTAGAGTCAGGAAAACTCATCTTCTGAATTCAAACCTGGCCTCAGATACTTACTAGGTGTGTGACCCTGGGCAAGTCATTTAACCTTGTTTGTTTCAGCTTCCTGATTCTGTAAAATGAGCAAGAGAAGGAAATGACAAACCACTTCACTATTTCTGCCAAGAAAACCCCAAATATGGTCACAAAGAATAGGATGTGACTGAAAAACAAGTGAACCACAAAAAAGAGAATATTGTAAGTATCATTAAATTGCTATTGGTGTTCAAAGAAGACTTTTTTTTTCTTAGAAGGTGTTTACAGAATAAAAAGAATTTTGGGAACTGTTGCCCTATTTGAAATGTAAGCACCTGAAGCAGGGAGCTCTCTGATTTCATTCTGTTATTCCCCAATAGAGCAATCAAGCAATCCAAGCCTTTATTGAGCACATACTTAGCCCTACACTGTGCTCAGATCCAAGGTGCCAAGATAGCAATACTCCTAATTCTCTCAGTCTCTAAAATAGCAACGTTCCTTCCACACATAACAAACATATAGGAAGTGTAGCTCTTTCTTACATACTGTACTTGGTTTGAAGAAACAAACTGACCCTATCACAGAGGACTTTACTTTTCCTGGGGTGGGATGGAAAGTCACAGCTTCTATGTTATTATTGATGAGTTATTTCAGTCATGTCCTACTTTCCCATGACCCATTTTGGGGTTTTCTTGGCAAAGATACTGCAGTGGTTTTCCATTCCCTTCTCCAGTTTTTTTCAGATAAAGAAACTGAGGCAAACAGGGTGAAGTGACTTGACCAGGAACACACAGATAGTAAGTGTCAGACTGAATTTGAACTCATGATGATGAGTCTTCCTGACTCCAGACCTGGTGCTCTATCCACTGCATCATCTCATTACAATAAATGAATGAAATTGCCACTCTTCATTATTAATCAAGGTATATGATTCATCATTCACAAATGCAGACTAATAACTGCTCTGCAACTTAGGATTAAAGATGGAGATCTAAAAACTACCTCAAAGTTCATCTAGATTAGTCGAATGTCTTCACTTTACAGAGGAGGAAACTGAAGTCAAGGCGAGATGAGTGATGATTCCAGGGCCATGTAGCCAGTAAGTATCTGAGGAAGGATTTGAATCCAGACCCTCTGCCTCCATTGTCACTGTTCTTTACAACATATCATTCTCAACATCTTAGACATCTGTTTGGCAAATGAAAAAGTCAAGTGATCAGCCACCGTGAGAAAGCCAGGGAGTGTCATAAGCCAGACTTGAGCCCAGATATTACTGACTGCAAAGTCATCCCTGGATTTTATGACTCTGGCTCTCACTCGAGTTGATGAGAAATAAGCAGCCATACTAAGAGCAGCTTAGTTATAGAAAAACCTTTGAAATTCAGAAACAGAATCTGTTCTTGAAATACTAACTATGGTTAATTGGCATCAAATAAAAGAGACAATACTGAGTGCCTAAGAAGCTAGGTTTCTTTTCTTTTCTTTTCTTTTCTTTTTCTTTTCCTTTTTTTCCAACACTGACTTCGATTTCTGGGTATCTATCATCATTCCCGATGAAAGCCTTTGATCTATTTCTGTGAATTATGGCCTCCCCTCCAACAGAATGTTCTCATTACAGTCAAGAGCCATAACGCCCACGCTAAATTGATCTGTCTCCTCCATGAAATCATCACCAGGGCTATATTCCCCAAATGCAAAAGCTGACTGGAGGGGAAACCCACTTTGAAGAGAGAGAATAAACATTTAGCCCATAAAATCACTCACTCCTCTTTCAGATTCTCTAAAAGCGGTTTGCAATTGGCTCCCCACTGTCAGGGCATGCCAGAAGGGGACACAGTTCTGCAAAATGCCAGTCTGGTATGAATAGACTGAGCCACTAGAAGTCTTCTCATTCATGAACTACATGGTTAGGTTAGGAACTAGTTCTTATAAAGACCCATGTTTGTTAGGAAACAGAGAGCTGGACTCCGAACCAACAGGTCTGAGTTCTAGTACTGCCTCTGGCACTTATAGATTCTGTGGCCCTGGGCAAGTTATTTGACATCTTAGTGCCAGAAGACTATATGTTGCACAGAAAGCACTAAAATGTATTGGTTGAAAGAGTTTCTCCCATTCTAAAAAATCCTTTTTGAAATCATAGGGCTAGTCCCTATTATCATCACATTCATTAAGAATTCTAAGGCTGTACAAAGTGTGTGCATGTGTAGGTCTGTATAAATGTGTGTAATATGTACATATGTATATGTATATGCACATGTACTTTGTGTGTTTTGTGTGTGCAGGTATGCACATGTGTATTATGTATGTGTGCAAGTGTGTGCATGTGTGTATGAATATGTGTATGTGTGCATTTTCTCAGAACAGTGCATTACATTATAAGTTCAGTCTCTCAAAACCAGATGAGACCTCAGCAGGTTTCTGATCAAAAGCACATCTCACCAGGGATCCCCACTACAATGCCCAAGACAAATGGGCCTCCAGCCTTCACTTAAAGACCACCAGGAAAGAGGAAACTTCTTAGACAGCACCATGGATGGTGAAATAGAAAGAGACAACAAAGGATTTAGAGTCAGGAAAGGACTGGGTTTGAATTCCAACTCTGATACTCCCTTTTGGCATAACTGTGGAAAATCAATTCCAACAATGAATAAAGAGTTTAACCTCTGTGAGATGAATTTCTTTATCTCTAAAATGAGTTAGTAATGCATTGTAACATCTCTCTCACAAGGTTCTTGCACAAAGAACAAATGAAATCCCACTTGAAAAGTGTTCTATTAGTAAATAAGGTAGTATTTATAAAGTGCCTGATAAATAGTAGGAGCTTAATAAATGTTTGTTCCTTCCCTATCTAAATGATCTGAAAACCTCTGTTGTCTATGCCATTAAAAAGATGAAAAGGAATAGCCCTGTCTTTGCCAGAAGAGTGTTGAGAATGGAAAGAATGGATGAGGGAGGCAGTATTGCCCTCTGTTGGCCAAGAATTTGTAAATGACTTGTCTTCACTTGAAATTTGCTGATAAGAGAGGGTGAAGACAAGATAGAAGGCTAAAAGCAGGGACTTGCTTGAGCTCTCCCCCCAAATCCCCAAATATCTGCAAAGAATGACTAAACAAATTCTGGAGGTACAGAACCCACACAATGATGCTTTGAAGCAAATCTCTAGGCCAAGACATCCTGGAAGGTTGACAGGAAGCATCTACCATGCCAGGCTGGGGGCTGGGAGCAGAGCACAAGCCAACATGTACTATGCCAGCACTGACAGGGTCTGACCAGGCCTCAGGGACACTGAATCACTGGCAGCTGTGGAGGTTTTCAGAATAGTCGACCTCAAAAATGTGAGGAAAAGATGATCAGTGGAAAAAATCTGTGGGACCTTTGTGAAAGAGTAGTACGGTGCAGCCCCAACCCCAAGTGGAGGGGGTGAAGGAGTTCATGGGGGCCACAGAAGCTGCAGTGGCTGTTTCTGGAACTCTAGGCTCACAGATTGTGGGGGATCAAGAAACTGACAGTACACCCCTTCACCCCCTCGAAGCAGAGAACTATCTTAACAAAGAGCTCAATAGTCAAGTAAACAGTGGGGAAAATGAACAAAAATCAGAAAAAAAATCAGACTACAGAATCTTACTTTGGTGACAAGAAAGATCAAATCGTACAATCAGAAGTAGACAACAGAATCAAATATCCAACATCCAAAGCCTCCAAGAAAAATATGAACTGGTCTGAGTTCATGGCAGAACTCAAATATGATTTTCAAAATTAAGTAAGAAGCACAGGAAAAATTGGGAAGAGAAATGAAAGTGATGCAAGAAAATCATGAAAAACAATTAACACTTACTAAAGGGGACCCAAAAATGCTGAAGAAAATAACACCTTAAAAAATACACTAACCTAAATGGCAAAAAAGATCCAGAAAAGGCAATAAGGAGAAGAATGACTTAAGAATCAGAATTGTCCAAACAGAAAAGGCTCACTGAAGATAATAATTCATTAAGAATTAGATTGGAGAAAATGGAAACTAAAGATTTTATGAAAAATCAAGAAATTATAAAATAAAATCAAAAGAATGAAAAAATAGAATACAGTGTGAAATATCTCATTAGAAAAACAACTGACCTGGAAAATAGATCCAGGAGAGACAACTTAAAAATTGTTGGACTACCTGAAGGTCATGATCAAAAAAAGAGCCTAGAAATCATCTTTCAAGAAATTATCAAGGAAAATTGCTCTGATATTCTAGAACCAGAGGGTAAAATAGAAATGGAAAGGATTCACCAATCACCTCCTGAAAGAGATCCCAACTGAAAAACTCCTAGGAATATTGTAGTCAAATTCTAGAGTTCCCAGATCAAGGAGAAAATATTGCAAGCAGCCAAAAAGAAACAATTTGAGTATTGTGGAAAAGCTATCAGGTTATCACAAGACCTAGCAGCTTCTACATCTACAATATGATATGATCAAAGGAACTAGGATTAAAACCAAGAATCACTTAGCAGCAAAGTTGAGTATAATATTTCAGGGGGAAAATATTGCCATAAAATGAAACAGAGGGCTGCCAAGCATTCTTGATGAAAAGAGCAGAGTTGAATAGAAAATTTGACTTTCAAATATAAGAAGAGAAGTATGACAAGGTAAACAGGAAGGAGAAATCATGTCACTTACTAGAGTTGAACTGTTTACATTCCTTTGTGGAAAGATAATATTTGTAACCCTTGAAAGTTTTCTCAATATTAAGGTAGTTGGAGGAATTATATGTATATATGTATGTATATACATATACATATATATATATATATATACATGTATTATATATACAGATATACACATACACATATACAGAGGGCACAGGCTAAATTTAATATGAAGGGGTGATATCTAAAGAAATAAAATTAAGGGGTGTGAAATGAATATATTGGGAAAATGAGAAAGGGAGAAATAAAATTTACTCTGTCATAAAAGAGGCAAGATAAAGCTTTTACAGTGGAGGGAGTTTGGGTTAAGGAAGAAATAACATGCACACTCCATCAGGTATGAAAATCTATCTTACCCTACAGGAAAGTAGTGGGGAGGATTAAAGAGGTGTGGCAATGATAGAATAGAAGGGAGGGAAAATGGGAGGAGGGGGTAATTAGAAGAAAACACTTTTGAAGAGGGACTGGGTCAAAAGAGAGAATAGAATAAATTGGGGGCAGGATAGGATGGAGGGAAATATAGTTCATAACATGACTGTCATGGAAATGATTTAGATGTATAACCTATATTGAATTGCCTGCCTTCTCAAGGGGATGGGTGGAGAGGGAGAAGGAAGAGTAGTTGGAACTCAAAAATTTTGAAAACAAATGTTAACAACTGTTTTTACATGGAACTGGAAAATAACACATACAGTCAAAGGGGTATAGAAATCTATCTTGCCCTACAAGAAAATAGCAGGGAAGAAGATGTGAGAAGAGGGAATGTGAGAGAAGGAATGTGGGGAAGGGTATTCAGAATGCATGCTGTCTTAGGGGAAAGGGAGGGGAGAGATGGGGAGAAAATTCAGAACTCAAAATCTCATGGAAGCGAATGTTGAAAACTAAAAATAAATAAATGCCCCCCCAAAAGATATATATATATATATAATTTACTTCAGTGTTGATTTTAGAGGGGAAATGCTTGCTACAAGCACAAACCAAAGATATCTCTCTATAAAACTGTCATTTATCTGAGAAAAAATTAGTATTTCATGGTCAAGACAAAAAAAGTGTCAGCATGGTCTTATAGATAAAGAGTTGACTTCCAAGAGAAAGACACCTAGGCTTCAGTTCTACCTCTGACATAGACTGATTTTGTGGCCCTGGGCAAGTCATTTAATCTCATACTTCAAGCAAATCTCTCAAAGTTTAAGTTGGGGAGTGTTTTCTGCTCTTCAATAGCAGCTGAGCTTCCACACTGGGAGTTCCTCACAGTAAATAAAACCAATCAATCAACGACCATAAATGTTCACTAAAAGACTCTTATAAAATTTCTTACTTGGATAGGAGATGTGATTTAAAAAAAACAAACAGAAAGTTCACCTCAGGTAATGCATTTTGCTTTGGAACTATTCTGAATGTTGGGGAGGTCTGGAGTGTTTTCTTTATTTGTTCATTTTCTCATCCAACTTAAATCTTTCACTCTCCAAGATTGCTGCAGTCCATTTTAGCTGCCCTGGGGACTTTTGTGCTTCCACAGAAAATATAGGTCAGACAGGGAGGGTGAACCTATAAGCCTTTAGGATAAGCACATTTTAACTGACACATAAGGAGGCTTGACATTTCCCAGTGAGGAACAAAGGGACATGGAGCTCAGGGCAAAGGCTACATCTGAAAGGTCATCCCCAGAGAGATGAGAATGGGAGA
Organism: Bettongia penicillata ogilbyi; assembly: GCA_023548195.1. Lineage (NCBI taxonomy): Eukaryota > Metazoa > Chordata > Mammalia > Diprotodontia > Potoroidae > Bettongia > Bettongia penicillata. The sequence continues at coordinate 879,595 of JAJHZJ010000710.1, read as the reverse complement.
AGCTGACCAGCAGCCGAGGGCATTCATGAGCCACAGTGTAAAAGGATCTCATGGGCACAGCAGGAAGAAAAGGGTGCCTTATTCACAGTCAATGCTTATACATGTTTGTTTCCCTTTCAGTTATGTGGAATGAAATTGGTATAAGACTCATTATCACAACTTTACAAATGAAGAAATCATTTGGAAAAGAGATGAATCCTGCCCATGGTCCCCAAACTCACAAAATGCTGAGCTGAGGTTTGAGACCAAAGGTTCTTACTCCAAGTCAGAGGGTCAAACTGAGATCTTCCTATATAGCTGCAAAGTTGTATCACACCTGAGCATAATACCAAGGAGGATCTTGTGCCTGGAGAATTTCATTGATGGAGCACCTGTTGTTTCTTGGTGCTAATTATTAGGCCAGAATTAGCACAGGCAGCAGAGAATTGATCCATACTTTGCTGCATCTCAGCTTCAGAGGCTGCATTGATGCATTGAGTGCACAGTCATCTGCAAACAGAAAATCATGCACCAACACTCCCTTCACTTTGGTCGTGGCTTGTAGCCTTTTCAAATTGAAAAACTTATCATCAGTATGGTAGTTGACCTTGATGCTATATTCATCGTCTTTGAAAGCACTTGACAACATGACGGAAAACATCATGCTAAAAAGCGTGGGAGTAAGCACACAGCCCTCGTTCACTTCATTGCTGACTGGGAAGGCACTAGAGCATTGTCCACTATCCAACACCCGGGCAAACATGCCATCATGAAATTGACATACAATATTGATGAAATCCTCTGGGCAATCAAATTTTGACATAATTTTCCATTAGCATATATGACTAATAATTAACATCAAGAAAGCACAAGTGGGGAGGAGCCAAGATGATGGAGTAGAAAGATTCACATATGTTAGCTCCAAACCCACAGCCCATAAACTACCTGTAAAGAAGAACTCCCAACAAATTCTGGAGCAGCAGAAGCCACACAACAACAGAGTGGAGGAGATTTCTGTTCCAGAGAGCCCTGAAAAACCGACACCAAAGGTCCATCAAACACCAGACATGGAGCAGAGCAAAGCCCTTCCTTGGCCATGTAGCACTGAGAGGAGCAGATCCGAGCAGGTTTCAGGGATGGATTCTCCAGTGGCTGTGCAGGTCCATCCACCCACAGATGCCAAAGGTTAGTGAGATAGCCTGTTTGGCTGCTCAAGAGGGGAGTGGGGTGTCCCAATAACTCAGGCCCCCTCAGGAGGCAGCAGGAGAGGCAACAGTGGACAGGGACTCCCAAAGCAGACAGGAGTTCAGATCCATTGTTGAAGATCTCTGCATAAACCCCCTGAGGGAACTGAGCCCTGTGAGGTGGCCCTTCCCACACCTGAGCAGCTGAACTTAATCTCACGTTGAATAGCAGCCCTGCCCCCACTGAAAGCCCTGAGGCTGGGGAGCAGCATTTGAATCTCAGACCCCAAGCACTAACTGGGGAGATATGGAGGCCAGGTGGTTGTGGAAAGGAATCTCAGAAGTCAAGTAACTGGCTGGAAAAATGCCCAGAAAAGGGAAAAAATAATAAAACAATAGAAGGTTACTTTCTTGGTGAGCAAATATCTCCTCCCATCCTTTCCAATGAGGAAGAACAATGCTTACCATCAGGGAAAGACATAGAAGTCAAGGCTTCTGTATCCTAAACATCTAAAATAAATATTCAATGGGCTCAAGCCATGGAAGAGCTCAAAAAGGATTTTGAAAGCCAAGTGAGAGAAGTGGAGGAAAAATGAGAGAGATGCAAGAAAAGCATGAAAAACAGGTCAACACCTTGCTAAAGGAGACCCAAAAAAATGCTGAAGAAAATAACACCTTGAAAAATAGGCTAACTCAATTGGCAAAAGAGGTTCAAAAAGCCAATGAGGAGAAGAGTGCTTTAAAAAGCAGAATTAGCCAAATGAAAAGGAGGTTAAAAAGCTCACTGAAGAAAATAGTTCTCTCAAAATTAGAATGGAACAGATGGAAGCTAATGACTTTCTGAGAAACCAAGAAATCACAAAACAAAACCAAAAGAATGAAAAAATGGAAGAGAATGTGAAATATCTCACAACTGATCTATTGGAAAATAGATCCAGGAGAGACAATTTAAAAATTATGGGACTACCTGAAAGCCATGATCCAAAAAGATCCTGGACATTGTCTTTCATGAAATTATCAAGGAAAACTGCCCTGAGATTCTACAACCAGAAGGCAAAATAATTATTCAAGGAATCCACAGATCACCACCTGAAAAAGATCCATAAAAGAGAAACTCCTAGGAACATTGTGGCCAAATTCCAGAGTTCTCAGGTCAAGGAGAAAATATTGCAAGCAGCTAGAAAGAAACAATTCAAGTATTGTGGAAATACAATCAGGATAACACAAGATCTAGCAGTTTCTACATTAAGGAATAGAAGGGAATGGATTAGGATATTCCAGAAGTCAAAGGAACTAGGACTAAAACCAAGAATCACCTACCCAGCAAAACTGAATATAATACTTCAGGGGAAAAATGGTCTTTTAATGAAATAGAGGACTTTCAAGAATTCTTGAAGAAAAGACCAGAGCTGAAAAGAAAATTTGACTTTCAAACACAAGAATGAGAAGAAGCATGAAAAAGTAAACAGCAAAGAGAAGTCACAAGGTACTTACTAAAGTTGAACTGTTTACATTCCTACAGGGAAAGACAATATTTGTAACTCTTGAAGCTTTTCAGTATTGGGGTAGTTGGTGGTATTACACACACACACACACACACACACACACACACACACACACGTGCATGCACACAGAGACAGAGAGCACAGAGTGAATAGAATAGAATGGGATCTTATCTTAAAAAAAATGAAGTTAAGCAGTGAGAGAGAAATATATTGGGAATAGAAAGGGAGAAATGGAATAGGGCAAATTATCTCTCATAAAAGAGGGAAACAAAAAACTTTTCAGTGTAGGGAAAAAGTGGGTAGGTGAGAGAAAAACATGAAGTTTCCTCTCATCACATTTGACTAAAGGAAGGAATAAAATATACACTCATTTTGGTATGAAAACCTGTCTTACAATACAGGAAAAGTGGGGGAGAAGGAGATAAGCAGGGTGGGGGGGATGATGGAAGGGAGGGCAATGGGAGGAAGGAGCAATTTGAAATCAGCACTCTTGGGGAGGGACAGGATCATAAGAGAGAATAGAAGCAATGGGGTCAGGATAGGATGGAGGGAAATATAGTTAGTCTTACACAACATGACTATTATCGAAGTCATTTGCAAAACTACACAGATATGACCTATATTGAATTGCCTGCCTTCCCAAAGGAAGTGGGTGGGGAGGGAGGGATGGGAAGAAGTTGGAAGTAAAAGTTTTAGGATCAACTGTGAAGTATTGTTCTTGCTACCAGGAAATAAGAAATACAGGTAATGGGGAATAGAAAGTTATCTGGCTCTACAGGACAAAAAAAGAAGATGGGGACAAGGGAAGGGAGGTTTGATAGAAGAGAGGGCAGATGGTGATAGGGGAAATTAGAATGCTTGGTGTATTGGGGTGGGGAAGGGGATAAATAGGGAGAAAATTTGGAACCCAAAATTTTGTGAAAATGAATGTAAAAAATTAAATAAATAAATTTAACTAAAAATCAAAAAGAAAAAAGAAAATGAAGGATGAAACAAAAAAAAGAAAAGAAAAAGAAAACACAAGTGCTCCATCAGCCACCATCACACCATCCACATGTGGAACCACTGATTACAACAAATGGAGAAGTTTTGAATGCTGTGGATAAGTTCACTTATGGTTGTAGTGTCTTTCCAGGGATGTACACGTAGACCGTGAGGTTGATATATGCATTGCCAGAGCTAGCTCAGTGTTTGGGAGACTCTGAAGAAAAGTTTGGGAGAAAAGAGGTATTGGACTGACTGCCAAACAGAAGGTCTACAAATCTGTTGTGTTGACTTCACTGTTGCATGCCTGTGAAATGTGGACAGTTTACCAGTGCCATGCCAGGAAACTGAATCACTTCCATTTGAACTGTCTTAGGAAGATTCTGAAGATCATCTGGCAGGATAAGGTACTGAACACTGAAGTCTTTGCTTGAGTTGAACTGTCAAGCTCTCAAACTATGCTTCAAGGAAGGCAACTCCGATGGGCTGATCACATTGTTCGAATGCAAAATGTAAGCTTGCCAAAAAGACAACTTTATGGAGAACTCACCTGGGGCAGGTGATCACATGGTGATCAGAAGAAGTAATATAAGGACACTCTCAAGGTCTCTCTCAAGAACTTTGGATTGGACTGTGCAACATGGGAGACACTGGCACAAGACTGCTCAGCATTCTTGTGAACTATCTTGCCCAACCTGTGGTAGAGCATTCCAAGCTCGTATTCATCTGATCAACCACAATCAACACACTGAAATTTCACTTTATCGTGGTGATGTCATTTCGGTCCTCTTCGAAGATGAAGGACAAGAACTAGGATTCTCATTCCACAAATGAGGAAGCTGGGGTCAAAGGCATGGACAGGATTTAGTCTCAATACCAAAGCTAAGAACTTTGGGATCCAGGTTTTAAACTTAGGTCTTCCAACTCTGTACTCTGGGCTATGAAAGCTGGAGATGTGTGAATAGTCATAAATACAACATCTGTTTGTCTGAACTGCCTCATGATGTATTAATTAATCTCATCAACAAATTGCAGGTCATGAAATCATTACAGGAAAAAAGCTTTGACATCACATTTTCCCCTCTACTAATAAAGAAGTACATAATTGGCAACCATTTTCATCCTAAAACCAAATTTAGATTAGGAAACCCATCTTAAATGCATGAGCATAAAGACTGATTTAAAGGGAAACCCACCAAGGAAAAGGGACTGCTGAAGGATGGGTAAATTTCAGGCTAACAAGGAGATGGGGAGGTCATGGTGCTGCATGACCATGGACCTGTGTGGATGGATAGCTCAGCCCCAGAAGAAAGTGGCAAGCTGATAGCTACAACATGCCATGAAATATTAATCTAACTGAGTTGAAATGACTAGATAGTCTCCACGGTCAGCAAACTGACTCTATTTTACAGACTGTTTAAGGTAGAGAAATTTAGAAACCAGTTAGTCCAAGTCCTTCATTTACACAGGTGGAAACTGAGTTCCCAAGAAGGGCTCAAACATAGAAAACATATTTCGGGGGGAGGGGGACTTAGCCAAGAATTTCAGAAGCAGCAGGAACTTTTTTGGCCAATGGGACTGGCATGATATGCTAGAAAGAAGATTGATTATGGAGCCGGAAAAAGTGGTTGGAATCCCAGCTTTGTTACTAACATGCTGTGTGACCTTGAGGATAATTGCTGCTACTCTCTGTGCCTTCATTTTCTCAACCCTAACATGACTGGACTACATGAGGTCTCCTTCCATTCACAGTCAATGCACTTTGTGTGTGCATAGTTATTGGCACGATGTCCCCCCATTAGAATATGACTGAGTGTCTGATTTTTCGTGCACCTCCAGTGCTTAGCCTGACACAAAACAAGTGCCTAATAAATGTTTTGCTTAGCACCCTTCCTGACACACAGTAAGGGCTTAATAAATGTCCTTTGAGTGAATGACTGACTGTATGAGTCAGTAGTAAGTAATCACCCAGTGTCCACTTAAACAACTCCATTAAAGGTGAGCACTCTTTCCCAAGGCAGCCAGACTCATCCTTCCACAATTCTCATTATTAGGCCATCCTCATTGCCTTAAGTCCTAATTGCTGCTGCATTTTTCCTCCAATCTTAGTCCTTTCTCTAGCCCAAGAAAAACAAGTGTAAGAAGTGTTGTCCCAGGAGAATTGGGTTGGTCCTAAGAGCAGGGGCACCCTGTACGTCCACATAACTCAGCTCCCTGGGTCCTGTCTTCCAGTCTCCTTCCTTAGAATGCACTCAGCCAGTATGCCGTTCTGGTCCCCCACACTTTTCCTGGGTTATTCCTGGAAAAGGACCTTTCCCTAAGGACCTTGGAACAAGGTGGGTATACTCCCTATACTATACAGGTGCATTAAACCTTAAGCTTTGAATATGTTCTCCTTGAGAGCAAGGATATCTGATTTCTAGTATTTTTCTTCCCAGGGCCCAGCCCACAAAGCTCATTCAATGCTCCACTTCAGTAAGACTTGTCAGAAGGGTGCCATTATATGTGGTGCTGCATATAGGAAAAAATAAAAATTCCAGAGAAACACAGATGAGGGCTTTCCATATAAACAAAAAGGGATCAGAATTCTCTCTGCTTGAACCAATGAGTTCACAAATTCATTTGAAGTGTTTCAATAAGTGTCCAGGGCTGGGTAGGTAACAGTTTCATGGTCCTTTTCTCTGGTCTGAACACAAGCAGAGTATTCAGTCCAGTTTTTGACGTCACATTTTAGGAAGACTGCTAAGTCAGAACATATGAAAGCAAGTGACACCTACTACGTTTGAAGTAAAGTGCTAAGTGCTTTACAAGTAGAATCCCTTTTGATCCTCAGAACCATGTGAGCTGGGTGCTTTTACCATCCCCACTGTACACTTGAGAAAACTGAGGCAGAGAAACTTTAGTAACTTTTGGCTGTTCAGTTGTTTCAGTCATGTCTGACTCTTTGTGACTCCATTTGGTATTTTCTTGGCAAAGATACTAGAGTGGTTTGCATTTCTTTCTCCAGCTTATTTTACAAAGCAGCAAACTGAGGCAAATAGTGGCTTGTGCAAAGTCACAAAGCTAGCAAGTGTCTAAGGCCGGATTTGAACTAAGGACTTCTCGATTCTAGGCCCAGTGCCCCATTAACTGTATCATCTAGCTAGCTGGTCCTACTATAGATCAGTTAAATGATTCATGTGAGTTGACCAGACTGATGAGAAGGTAAAAAGTGATGTCATATGAACATGAACATGGTCTTTTTCTATAGAATTGGTGAAATTTGCCCTGTATTTACCCAAAGGCTTTTTAGTGAGTTGGGGGGAGGGTTAATACTATCCCCCCAAAATATTTAAAGGGACATCATGTAGAGGGGTATCTCTTTAGCCTATTAAGGAAGAACTGGGAACAACAGAGGGACAATGTTATAGACATTTGAACATGTAGGTGGATTATCTACGACTGGATTCACCAAGACAGACCAAGAATGAGGAGACATAATTATAGAGAGATGTCAAAGCCAGGAAGAAAGCCCACTGGTGCCCACACTGTTAAGTAGCTAACAAAGATAAGGGGAAAGATCATGTTTATGGTAAGGAGATATCATGTTTGGAAATCAGTTACCTGGAATTTATTAAAGGTCTGCTCTTTGCCAGATCCTATGCTAAGTGCTATGGATCCAAAGACAAACAGGAAACAAACCATCCTCTACTTTCAAGGAGCACATGGTCTAATGGAGAGATAACACAGAAACAGCCACATATAGACATGATGCATGGAAGAGAAATCAGGGATAGTCTCCGAGGGAAGGAGCTTCTTGCGGAAAGTGAGAAATTAACTGACATTTGAAGGAAGCCAGGGAAGCTGGGGGTGAAGATGAGGAGGGAGAGCGTTCCAGGCAGAGGGAGCAGTCAGGAAAATGCCCAGAATCAGGAGATGGAATATGGCATGTGAGGAAGAGCACAGCTGCTGGGGTCACTGAGTCGTGGGAGGTGGAGGAAGACTGGAGATCTAGGGAAGGACCAGGTCATGGAAGGCTTTGAAAGTCGAAGAGAAGCTGACATTCCAGCTTGAAGTAACAGGTGGCCCCTCAAATTTACTGAAGGGGAAGGGTGATGTGGTCACACCTGCTATTTAGAATGCTCATATTTTAGCTAAATGGAGGACAGACTAAAGTGAGGAGAGATTTGGGTCAAGGAGATCAGGAAAGTGGCTACTTGAATAGCCCAGTCATGAGGTGATGAGGGTCTGCTCCAGAGTAGTAACAGCACCCAAGAGGCGAGGAAAGCATGTACAGGAGACATTATGGAGGTGGAAAGAAGAGGACTTGACTCTAATTGGATTGGGGGGGAGCTAAGGGGAAGAAATCAAAGATGATGCTTACATTTCAAGTCCAAGTGACTGAGAGGATGGTGGGACCTTCTGCAGTAACAAGCAAGTTAGGCAGCAAGGAACATTTGGGGGGCTTTTTATACCTGCTGCATTTGAGACATGTTGATGGCATCCAATTCAAAAATGTCTAAAAGAGGGACATAGGCTAGAGAATGAGAAAAAGGTTTGTCTGGACAAGATCTGAGGGTTGTCTGCATAGAAATGATCATAGAAAATATAGAAGATGATAAGATCACCAAGTGAAACAGAAGAGAGGGAGAAGGGAAGGTGGTTAAGGGCAGAGCATTGGGGGTCTTAGTGGGTATGATGTGGAAGAAGACCCAGCAAAGGATACAGAGAAGTAGTCAGACAGGTAGGAGGAGAACCAGGAGTGGACAGAGTCAAGAAAACCTAGAGAGAAGAGGATATCAAATGTGACCAATGGTGTCAAAGACTACCAAGAAGTAAAGAAGGATGAGAACTGAGTCAAGGCTGTTAATTAAGAGATCACTGAACTTGGAGTCTGGAAGACCCAAGATTCAGTCCTAGCTCAGACAGTTGTGACCATTAAGGCTTCTCAAACTCAGTTTCCTCATCAGTAAAATGGGGGAAATAATAGCACCTATACCCAGGTTGTTGTGAGGATAAAATAATATATGTAGATTACTTTACAAATGCTATATCAATGTTAACTATTATTACCAGGAATTGTAGCTGGAAGGAATCTTATGGAATACACATACGCATGCATATATACACACATATACATACATATATGTATACACATATACATACATTCATATGTGTATGTGTGTGTATGTGTGTGTGTATATATATATCCCCATTTAATGGAAGACATAACTGAGTCTCAGACAGGATTGGCTTTCAAGATTAATGCATTAATAACAGAACAATGAACTACATTTCATAGTGGGAACCAAAAACTGTGCCAGGATGTTCACCTGACCTCGTGAGCCAAGGGACATAGAAGAAAAGAAATGTATGTATGTTTGAGGAGGGATGGGGTCTGTTTCGGGGGGGACAGGCAACCAAGCAAAGGCAAGCCACTTTTAGATAACTGGTATAGAGTGGGAAGGAAAACCCTGATCGTTACTCCTCATGTACTCCAGCTACTTACATTCTCTGGATCTCATTTTCCTACTTTGTAAAGTGAGGGAGTTTGACTCAGTGACATCACAGGTCCCTTTCAATTCCAAATCTGCAGCTCTATGACATCTCTGAGTTTCAGTTGCCTCCTCTGTAAAATGGGGCTTTGGACTGCCTGGCCTGTGAGGAGGCCTCTAGCTCTGAGTCTCTGAATTTCGTCAATGTAGATGATAGAGAGAATAATGAAGTGGAAATCCCACAGCTTTGAGAGAAAGCAGTGAAGATGGAGAGGGGCAGGAGGGGCAGGAGAAAGAGCCTGTGTGATCAGGCATGTGAAGACAAGCCAAGTATGACTGAGCTGGAGATCTGTACACTTCAGGAGGCCAAGGGAAAGTCTCACAGTCCTCAGAAACTGATCTTGACGTATCTTCAGTATATACCGCTTTCTGGAATTCAATTTGTTTTTTCATAAGATTCAATTTCTCTGGCTCTTTTCATATGATCCCATCTTCCTCCTAATTTCAGCAATCACTAAAGATTACTAGCAATAGCTTATCAGTTAATGACAAGAACAGCTGGGCCTCCATCACAGGATGCATTTTAATCAGTTCATTGAAAGCAGAGTCAGGAACTAGAGCTATCTATTTTCTCCTGGATGATTGCATAATATAATTAAAAGTATTTTGTCAGCTGCCCTCGGCCAGACAAGTCAGAACTCTCTGTACTGGAAGGGAGAATGTGAACTGCCTGCATTTGTAACACTTCAGTTACTTGGCCTAAAACCCACTGCCTCTTACTTCCCAATTATTTTAGTTTTTGAAACTCCATCTTGCTGACTGGCCAATATGGAGACTTTCCCAAAAGATGAATATTTCCCATTGAGGCACAGAGAAAAGATGGCTGGGTGTGGAATCCAACACTCAGTCCAAGTCTGCTCTGCTACTTAGTACCTATGGGATGTGGAAAAACCTCTCTGGGCCTCATTTGTTTTTTTTGTTGTTTTTTTTTTTTTCTGAGGGGGCTAGGTTTTCCGGTCTCTGAGGTCCCTTTTATGTCCAACTCTTGAAAGCCAGGCTGCCAAGGTCCGCGAGGCTCCCTAAGCAATAAAAATAGGGATTCTTTAACTTTCATGTCATGGCCTATGACAAAGCCTATAGATCCAGTCTTAGAAAAATGTGTTTAAAGGCATTTTATATATGTGTGTATGTATATGTATATATACATACAGTGTATACACACATAAACATTTATACATATATATGTATATGGGTATATGTACGTACACATATGTATATACATGCATATGTATATATGTGTATATGTGTGTATACATGGATATTTATATATTTATTGGTATACATAATAATATATCAACTATTTATATCATTATATTCTTTTATTATTATACAAAATAATATTATATCCCCAGGCTAAAAAGGCCTAATTTAGACACCATCCTTGATGGTGAAGGTTTTCAGTGGTACAAATTCAGTCAATCTCATGCTGTGTCTCTAGAAATAGGTGTAGCCTCTGTCTTTAAGCTATCCAAGCTTTAATGGCAGGAATTTGAATCTCAGCTGTGTGTGACTTGTGGCAGGTCATTTAAGCTCCCTAGGTCTCAGTTTTGACATCTGTGAAATGAGGACATTGAACTCGATTGGGCACTGGACTAAGTCACTTTTAGCTCTGTATTTACTTAGGATTCTACAATCTGCAGCCATCAAGGTCATTGTTGATTTTTGTGTTGTGATCATCCATTGGACAAAACTACCTGTGTTCAAAGGTTTGACCTGAGGGAGGGAGCCACTTTTCCTGCCCAGTTGAAATCCAGGTGATGGGATTAGGCAAACATTAGATTGCAGGGTGTAGCAAACCTGCTCTGGAGGTTGAGAGGATCCGGTTCAAATGAATGGATTTCATGTTTTAGGTCTGAATTGGACTAGATAGTCTTTGAGATCCTTTCACATCTGACATTCTGGAAACAAGGATATGAGGAAGAGGGAATCACAATGTATCTGCACAAAATAATGGTGTGATTGGATGCATAGCAGCCTGTCTATCCTTCATTCACTACAATAAAGATGGTACCATTTTTAATAGGACCAGACCAAATATTGATCAAGAAATACAGAGACACTAGAGTAAATTCCGTCATCCAACTGAAGATTGCTCAAAGAGAAAACTAGAAATCTATTGAACATTTTCTACAGAGAAGCCATCGTAAATGTAGGTTAAAAGGTTAAAAGCCTAATAATTCTCAGACCAGGGGAACCTGAACCCTCTAATGCCCTATGGGGGATGGGGGTGGAGGACAGCAAGCATGGAATGAGTGAACAGGGAAGCCCCAGGAGATCAAATACCCATGGTGCCATGAGCACTTTGATCCCAAATGCAAAGACAAGAACAGACTGTCCTCCAGTAGGGGGTAGAATTCCATAGCATCCCCACATGAGATGCTCAGGAGGGCTCTGAAGTCAACAGTGTTCTGTACTGGCAGGTGGGGGCATGGCAGGTAAGCAACTCAGAACTCTTGCATGAGGAAGTCTCAAAAGTGATTAGAAATCCACAGTGTTCTGAGTGCTCTGACCCCTCCCCCATTATGACCCTGGAATATGCAGCCCCCTACTGATCCATACCTTTTCTTGTTGACTATTAGTTCAATATTTTCTGGGAAATCTTCCTGTGCCAATACTTTTTGGCTCTTCCAGGGACTAGTTGCTTCTAGGGTTCCAAGTCCTCCCTCTTCCCAGAATAAGTACCATATCCTCCAGGGCTCATCCAGTGCGTGGTCTTCACTTCCTTCCCTGACCATCTATCTTCACTAATAGGAGTGTAACCTTCTCTCATTTGTAGGAAAGGTCACCCTAGACTGCTGCTTGAGCTCCAGTGTTCTGTGGAACATTGTTATTCCATCTCTCCTTTTTTAAATATGTACAGGACAGTTTTGCATTATTCAAATGTCTTTTTCTTTTCATTTGAAGATCTTTTTCCCTATTAGGGCTTGCAAAACTTATTTCTGAATTGTGTTGTAAAATTTAGTCATAAAATAAATAAATTAATAAAATCTGCAAACCATTCTGTGTTTGCAGCCATGTTGTTTTTCCTTTTCTTTTTTTCTTCTGTTTTCTGAAGTTGGGGTGTGATTTTTTTTCCTTTCAATTGGCATTTCATTTTCTGTGTCCAGAAGTTCCGGGTAGTTTTTTTTCTATCATTTTGTTGCTAAGATTTTCTGTCCTACTAGGTTGTTCTGGGAGATTCATGATCTTTAGGTTGTCTTTGCATATTGTATTTTAGTTCAATATGTCTTGCTTATGATAAGCATATTATTTTAATGTCCCTATTGTGATTTTTTTCTCTCTCTTCTTCTAGGTTGTCATTTGTTTCTAATCTTTTCATTCTCAATCTATTGTTCTCTCTTTTGCTGCTTTGGTGAGGCATGCCATAGGAGATTCTAGTTTTTCCTATTCTACTTATTTTTGTTATATAAGCCATAAATTCTGTTTTTTTAAAAAAAACTCAGAAGCAGTGTACTGTATGTAGTTCTGTGTTTCTCTTCAAATTCCACTGGTTCCTCTGTCTCACCTGGATCATTTTTCTTTTGGGGGAGTATGTATTCAGAGATGCCTGAATTCATTTACTAGATCTGGAAGTCATATTTACTTCTGTTTTTACTGTTTATTGTGTTGATTTATCTGTTTATGTTCAAAGTCTTTGAGTTTTCTTTTTCCTGAAATCTTTGGTATTCTCAGTCTTCCCCCTACTCATTTTCCTTATCATTCACTTCTTAACTCCCTCCCTCTTTGGCATTTTCCTTAGAGGCTGTATCTCAAAGTTTCTCAGCCTCCTTGCATGCTGAACAAGGATGCATGGTTCACTACCTAGGTCTCTACTCCAACTGACTTTGGAGAGGTTATCACTGGCCCCACCTGCATGTTGTGCTCTTTCCCTCTGGCTTAGTGGAGTGTTACAAATCTACCTGAACACCGTGTTATGTCCTCCTTAGTGATTTGTCTTCCTCCCATTGCTCCTCAGTTCTCTGACACAGCACTGGCAGTTCAGAACTTTATAGAGTGGCGTTTCTTTCTCAGTTTCAGATCTCAGTAAGCTTCTCTGCTCCTGAAGGGCTATAGTCAAGCAGGCTGTCAAAGTTTGAGCAAACTTCCTGTTAGGAGTCAGTCTCTAAAGTGCTGTAAAGCAGGAAGGGAAGTGAACAGGATGGAGGGGTGTCCTGTCCTTAGTTCTGTTACTGCAGGCATAGAGTGGGAGGGCTGTCAAATGAGCTCAGGGTTCTTAGGTTGAAGGAGATTATTTTTTAACCTTTTGTTGGATTTTGAGTGTCCTAGCCCACAGAGACACCTGAGGTTGTTCTGTTTCCAGTGCCTAATTTCTGTTTTGTAGAAGTCTGAAAAGTCACGAAGTTTGGGAAAAAAATGTCCTAGCACACCATCTCATTGTTATTGTGACAACTCACACGCCCTTGATGAGGACAGAACTTAATAGATACTTTAAAACATATACCTCAACAGATACCTTAAAAAATACATTTGAGTACATACATGGAAGGGGCTAAATTCGATTCTAATTGAGAATGAAGAAACAGAACCCTAATCTCTTCCAGGGTCATAGCCCTTGTTTGCCTGAAGTAAGGTAAATTCTGGGTCTAGGAGCAATTTGATTCTCCTTTAATTAGAATCTTAATATTGGATTTATTTTAAGAATCAAATCTGGCTAGATTTTTCTTAAGATAAAGATTTTTTAAATTTAATCATTTTTAGTTGCATTTGACTCTTTGTGACCCCATTTGGGGTTGTGTTGACAAAGATATTGGAGTGGTTTGCCACTTTCTTCTTTGCTCATTTTACAGGGGAGGAAACTGAGATAAACAGAATTAAGTGACTTGACCAGGGTCACACTACTTATAAGTATCTTAGGCTAGATTTCAACTCAGGTCTTCCTGACTCCAAGACATACACTCTATTCACTTCAACCACTTAGCCACCATTAATCAGAAATCATGATTGGGAAAGAGAACACACTGGGAAAGAAATTAGGAAGGAGGGGATAAAGTTTAGATGTTCTCATGATTGGTTTGTGTGAGAAGAAAAAGACTCAATCATGGAAGAAGACATGGAAAGTAAGACTATCATACAAACTTCTGTCAAAAAAGCATTGAATATACACATCCACAAATACAAAGAGTTTGGCATAGTAGCATTAAAATCAACAGAGATAGGCACAGGGGCAAGGCAGAGAGGACATGAGTGGTGCATATTCATTGATGCTTTTAAAAATATATGGAAAATTATATATTCCTACATGCATACATTCATATATAAATAATAATATATTATGTAAAGTATCCTATCAATGTCTTCCCAAGACCCAAATACAGTCTCAATATGCAAAAGACTGAGAGATGAAACCGAGAAAGAAAACTATATACCAATACGTCTAGTGAATATCTATTCAGAAATGTTAGAGGAGGAGAACAGTCACAAACTAAACAAACCTCAATTTGAAAAATGACTTATAAAAAGATGTCTAAGAAGGAGGGGTCAAGGTCTGGTCCAGGTGAGATGAAGTAGTATTGCTGGACCAGTCAGTTGCAATTCTAGAATACCTTTAGATCACATTCTCTCCCCTTCACCATATTCTTCTTTGTAAAGAGGGGAAGTATGAGGATAGGGGGAGGAATGGGTAAGAAAATGCACAAAAAGATGGTTTGGAGGGAAATACAAAAATAATAATCATAGCCGTGAATATGACTATGAAATAGAAGATGACGGCAGACTGGATTGTAAAGTAGAATTCAGCAAAATGTTGCTTACAAGAAGTAATTCAATCAAAAAATTCACATAAATTTAAAATGATAAGTCAGGACAGAATTTCTTATGGTTTAGGCCAGATCATGGTAGATTTGGGTCGCAGTCATGATAGAGAAATCAATAGCAAAAAACAAATATGTCTAAATGATAAACCAGGAAACTATAATTTGTTTAAATGAAATACTATGAATACTTCATAATGTGTAAACAATGACCTAGAATCTGGAGATTTAAAGTCAACTTCATCAAATTGCTAGGGGAAATAAATAGCAAAGCTATAATACTTGGGGAACTCAACTTGACCCTATCAGATGTAGATATATCTAACTAAAATACAAACAGGAAAGGAGTTAAGGATCTTGATAGAATTTAAGATAAATTTAAATGTAATAGATCTCTTGTCCTTATTGAACGGGAAAGAGAAGAAGGAATAAAAATATCTTTTAGCTGTACTTAGGGTCTATTCAAGAACTGACCATAAACATAAAAAGCTTATTAAAAATGCAGAAAAGTATAGATAGTAAGCATATAGTTGAATGGCTACATAAAAATTACAATAGAGATTATTGAAAAAAGACCTAAATTTAAGTGTAAACTAAAATGACTAATGCTAAAGAAATGGTGGCATGAGGAATAAAATATGGAAGCAATAGATAATTTCCTAAAAGAGAGAGAGGGAAAGAGACAGAGAGAGGCAGAGATGAAAACCAATATAAAAACCAATATAAAAAATTATATAATATAAAAAGTTTTTTTTTAAGTATTCACAATACAAGGGTAAGAAATAAAGGAAATTATTAGGAACTATTTAGCTCAAATATATAAAATTTTTCATACTGATCATATTTTAAGCAAAATTATATTTATTTTAAAGATAAAAATAATGTACTCAAATTAAGAAAATAAATTGAGAAACTGAACAATCTAAACTCATTACAGAAAAAAATAGCAAAAATATTTCAGTCACATGGATAAAAGTTCATTCTTTCAAACATTAAGAAAAAAATCATAGCAATATTACAAAATGTTGGTTTTAACTTTATATATATATATATATATATATATTTTCATTACTTAAACCATTAATTGATAAATCAGAGAAAGACAACTCTATACCAATATATCTAATGAATATACAAACATTGCACACTGACCATCAGGTCTACATTAGGAATGCATACTTAGTTTTCTACTAGTAAAACTATAATCATAAAAATATTATTTGTAAAAAAAACAACATAAAACAAAAGAATATCAATAGAGAGAGAAAAAACTTTTTGATTCAATGAAGCATCCGCTTCTGTTAAGAATACTAAAGAATTAAATGAAACTTTTTTAATATGGTGATTTCCTTAAAATAGTATCTTTATAGAAATAAATCTCACAATTATCTATAATAGGAAGAAAAATAGAGACCTGCTCACAAAAGTCAGGGGTAAAGTGAGGATATCCATTATAACCTTATTATTTGCTAGAATTCTAGAGATAGTAGCTATAGAGAAACTAACATAATAAGGTAAAACAAAGGCAGAAAAAGTTTTATTTTGGTTTTGATTTTGGCTTGTTTTTATTAGTAACGCTATGATCTGTTTGCAGAAACTTAGAGGTTACACTAAACAAATAAATGAACTTGTATTGTTTTTTCTAGTTCAGTCATTTTTCAGTTGTGTCTGACTTCTCATGATGCCATTTGGGAATTTCTTGGCTAAGATATTGGAGTGCTTTGCCATTTCCTTCTCCAACTCATTTTTCATATGAGAAACTGAGGCAAGGTGAAGGTGACTTGCCAAAGGTTACACAACTAGCGTCTGAAGCTGGATTTGAACTCAGGAAGACTAGTCTCTGTACTTTGGCGACCCCTAGATGCTTTGAAGTTTTTTTTTGGGGGGGGGGGGGGTTTACTTTGTGTCAGACCCTGTGTTAAGCACTGTAGAAACAAAATCAATTAAGGAAGACAATTCTCATTGTCAAACAGCTTATCAACAAGGGATACTCTACATAAAAGTGAGTTAGAAAGAAGACTTTCATTGTGGACAAATTGAATCCTAAGAGATCCCAAAGGATGAATACCCAGCCTCTAGTTTGGAGGAATGGGTAGAGTCCCATGGTTTGGAAATGTTCTTGAAGGAACATGGAGGCTGCTTGTGGACAAAATAAGGCAAAACTCACCCTTTAGAGTCCAGGTTGATTCCAGAAACTGAAATGAGGTTCTGGTGGAAGTGACTTAATGAGAATGAGGAGAAAAGACAAGATGTAGATGTCATAATGTGAAATAACAAATTAAGGAAAAGAGAGGAATATGAAATAAAACCTACATAAGTAATCAATTTTCTTATATATTAAAAATAAAATCTAGTAGTAAGAGATACAACTTCATCTCACTTAAGATAACTACAGAATGTATTCATTAGGAATCCAGCTATTAAGACACAAACAGAAATTACATGAATACAACCACAAAACACTGATCACAGAAATAAAAATGTAAGTAACTTATTGCAGTATATCAATATTTTTAAAAAATAAAGAAAAACTGATAATAACACTTCATTTTATGTATTTATTCAGGGTCATATCAATAAGTTGTCAATACTTTCCTATTTCTTCTCCCATTCTTTATACACTCTTTGAAACACCTTTATATTTAAATGATCAACTTTATCCAGTGCTGATTTTAATAGATTTAAGTATAAACAGAAGACATTCTTCGGGAATTTCATCTGAAATAACAAAGATGGGTTAGAATAAAATGTATTAACACATTTTCTTTTGTTCTTCTCCAGGAGTACTGGGTAGGTAGGTGACGCAGTGCATAGAGCTCTAAGCCTTGACTTAGGAAGACTTGAGTTCAAATCCAGCCTCAGACACTTAACCCTGGACAAATCACTCAGTGCTGTTTGCCTCAGTTTCCTCATCTGTAAAGTGGGCTGGAGAAGGAAATGCCAAACCATTCCAATCTCTTTGCCAAGAAAATCCCAAAAATGGTTCATGAAGAATTGGAAACAGCTAAAAATGACTAGGCAACAATAATTCCAGGAGTGTTGGATCTAGAGTTTGAAATTTCCTTATATATCATCTGATTCCCAACCCTCCCTTTGCAGATGAAGAAGCAGAGGTGTATAAAGACTGAGTGATTTGATAATGTACTGGCTCACTGTATTTTAGTGACCTAATCACAACCCAAAATGACATCTTCCAAACTCCAATCTGTTGGCTTTTCTACTGGTTGTGATACTTCTAAGATAACAGCTTTTAACCTGTGATCCAGGGACCTTAAAAATGAATAATTATATATTCAATATGCTTGGTTCATTTCTAACCTTGTGCTTTTGATGCATTTAAAGACATTATAGCAAAAATCACTCCTTAGCTTTCACAAGACCAGAGCATGATCCATGATCCATGAAAAGATGATGAACCCCTCCTTTAAGAG
The DNA here is from genome assembly GCA_023548195.1 of Bettongia penicillata ogilbyi. Lineage (NCBI taxonomy): Eukaryota > Metazoa > Chordata > Mammalia > Diprotodontia > Potoroidae > Bettongia > Bettongia penicillata. The sequence continues at coordinate 861,228 of JAJHZJ010000710.1, read as the reverse complement.
GTCATAGTTATCACTGATAAATACAGACTATTTCTGCTTATTTTGTCCAACATCATCAATTTGGTAATATTAGAAATAAGTTTTGCTGAGGATAACGTTAAAGTCCTCAATTTATTTATTGTTTTTTTTTTGTTTTTAAAGCACACAAAGAAAGATAAGACAGAGGTGAGGGATATAACTACAGAAGATCTCATAAGAAAATGATCCAGGGGTTTTGTTGAACTGAGGGCTCAATACAACTTCCAACTTTGAACAGGATTCTGTTAACATATAATGGTTATAAATACCTTCACGTGTCCTTCTGAAATAACTGAGAAGGAAGAAAGGGAGGGAGGGAAGGAAGAAAAGATAGAGGGAGGAGAGAAGAAACAAGAAAAGTAGAGAGGAAGTAGGCAAACATTTCAACCTGCTATATGTCAGGTATCATGCTCAGCACTTTATACACGTTATGTCCTTTAATAATAATGATAAACACATAGGTTCTTCTTCTTTGTAAATAACCCAATAATCACAGTAACGTCACAGGGATAGTCACCGTTCACACTGGCCTAAACAGGTTCCTACAGATAGAAGATGCATGAATAATTTCAGATTTAGCTTTATGGACTCATTTTCCTCATCTGCAAAGGGATGGACAACTCTCATTGTCTAACCATTGTTATAGTCATCATGAAAGTGCTTTAAAACCCATAAACACATCAGTTGTAGGTTCTTCCCCAAAGCATGCATCAAGACCTTTCTTGTCCAAAATGCTTTCCAGCCAAAGAGTGAGGTGCGCACTTAACAGTGTTTTCTGCATTTGCACTTTTGTCAGAGGTGGAATTATCAAAGGGCAATAATTTAATTCAGCAAAGAATGAATTGCAAATAAGGTCTGTGGGAAACAAGGAAGTTCTGTTTCCACAGTTCTGGGTGATCAGGATTGTGACCTAGGATGGTCAGGTAAGGAATCAAAACTAGTTCTCAGTCTTGATGAGCTGTCTGAGGGAAGGCCTATCAGAGATAAGAATATGAATTCACATGGTCAGGAGTTGGTGACCTGGGAGATCCAAAGTTTTGAACACTATAAGAAGCTTCCTTTATTCGGAACCTGTTGTAGTCTTCCAGGAACCATGCTGGAGACCATCTGTTCATTCCAAGGAATGAATATAGAAGGTCTTCCCTCCTCTGAAATCCATTTTAATAAATTTTCCTTGATAACTTTTTATGTGTCAAGTTTGTCTCTTATAAGATCCAAGTCATTCCTATTATGAATGCTTCTTGGTCAATACAACTCAACAGAAAGCTTACAACACAATTTTCTTGGAAATTTGGTATGGCACTGACTATGTAAATTAATTAAGTAGAGTTGTCATTTTTATTAAGTTGTCCTGGCCAATCTATGAGCAATTAGTATGTTTCTCATTTTTTATTATTTATTTGTGACTTTATTTGTATGAAAAGTGTTTTGTACATGTGTTTATATAGTTCCTGTATTTGTCTTAGCAAGCAGACTCCCAAATATTTTATATAGTCCACAGCCAAATAAGGGAAGTTTCTCTATCTCATTCTGCTGAACTTTGCTGGTAATATATAGAAATGCTTCTGATTTATGTGGGTAGTTCTTATATTTCTTTTTGAAAATATAATTTTATTGATATCTTTTTGTTTTCATATTCTCTTATTTCCCAATATTCCCTCTGAGAGATATCTTTTTATAACAAAGAATGAAAAAACATTTTTTTTAAATTTCAGTAAAACATCCATATATTGAAAAAGTTTGATATGTTATGATTTGTTCCACACCCACAGGCCTCTAACTCTGAAAATTTTAGTGGGTCAAGAGATTTTCTCATCCATCTTCCTTTGGGGCAAGTTATTTAGGTTAATTTTACAACATTCAATTTTTATTGCATTGCTATTTTTCCTTCTGTGTGTATTATTGTAATTATTGTGTATCCTGTATATCATCTTCCTGTCTCTAGTTTCTTCACTTTGCATTGGTTCCAGAAAGTCTTCCCATACTTTTCCATATTCGTTTTTTCTTAATGATATAAATATTATTCTAAAATATTCAAATGCCACCACTGGTTTAGCACTGGGCATCATCTTTGATTTTGGTTCTTTGCTACTACCCAGGGTGTTGGGATATGTGTGTGTGTATGTACACAGACACATATACAGCTATACATATATGTATGTGTATACTTATATACATACATGCACACATATATAAAACCTTTTTTTTAATCATTGACCTCTTTGCTTGTATTTTTTTGTTAGCGAATACTCTGGGTAAAAGACTGGCTACATTTCTAAGTGAGTTGAAACCAAGTATTCTCTTTCTGTGATCTGAGCATTCTATTCATCTGTATTTTTCCTTCTGTTTCCAATATCTCTGTGCAATTTTCTTATATTATTTCTTTAAATGTAAGAGGAAGTAGAAATGGCACTGAAGGGATAAGAAATATAAAAGAAAACTGAGAAGGCCAAGTGAACATAGGTAGCTATTTTAAAGGTGACATTTGGGGGGAAAGGGGAAGATCAAAGCTTGAATTACATAAAAGAAGAAAAGAAATCAAATCTTGCTAAAAACAACAGAGGACCTCATTTTTATCAAAAAGGATGATATTGATACTGGTAGAATGCCCACAACTTCCTAATTGTGGCTACTGTCTCATAAATACATTAGTTTTATGAGACTAATCAACTTGCTGAAAGAAATTAGTGATGAGATAATTAGCAGGAACAGATATACTTTCCCAGGTGATATTCTGTAGTGTTGTTGTTCCATCATGTCTGACTCTATGTCCCCATTTGGGATTTTCCTGGCAAATGGTTTTGCCATTTCCTTCTTCAGCTCATTTTACAGAGGAGGAAACAGAGACAAAGAGAACTAAGTGGCTTGTCCAGGGTCAAATAGCTAGTAAGTGTCTGAGGAGATATTTGAACTCAATAAGATGAGTCGTCCTGACTCCAGGCTTAGTACTCCATCCGCTGTGATATACAGCTGCCTCATTCTATAGTACATCTCATCTTTACAAACCCATGATAGACTAATAGGCATAGTGGATATGAGATGCCATAAAAATTCGTTGTTTACTCATCAGTAAAGTAGCATTTGATTCAATAAAGCAACCAAGTTGACTCCTGAGCACATATAAAACTCATTCAGATTTCTTGAAAGATGTAACCACAAAGAAAACTGTATTTGATGACCATCTGATTATTATTATCAGAAGCAGCAAAAACTAGGAAGACATATGCTCACCCAAAGTACTTCCCGTTGTCATCGTTGAGGTCCCAGATGCTTCCGCTCTCAAAAAGCGTTGTGTTGATTGAATCAAGCCCCAGACTATCATGGAGCCTCCTAAATGAGATATATGATCACTCAAAGGACTTTGGTCTAAAGATCTATACAACCGCAGTCAGCTGTGGGGGTGGGAGGGCATAGATTATACAGGAAAATGGGCTGGATTCCCCATGTTCTTTTCACAACCCCAATTTTCTCCCTGAAAACAAAGATCTTCATCAAAGCTCAACAGTCTGCCTTGAATTATATGACTATGAGTAATTGAAAACTATATTTTCCAATGATCCGACATTGAGAATCATTCACAGAGTGATGGGAAGGCACTTGATAGGTGGGTATCTACTAAATGCAATGCGGCACATCGTACCACATAGGCAAGCTGTACCACATTACAGATCAGGAAGTGCACAGGAGAAATCATGTAAATAAAATCATCAAAGAAATAAGCAACATGAAGAAAAGGGGCAGGGGGCTTTGATCATCATTCTAGCCAATGCCCACCTTGACATGATTACTGATCAATTAGAATAGAAGAGTATTTCCTACAATTTGGTATTTAGAACTTTAATTCCAAGACATTCTCTTCCCTCCATGATTCTTTCAAGCCTTAATTTATCTCTGCATCTATGGTCTTGGGGGTCTAGTGTTTTGACTTGTGAAGAGCATGCAGTGCTGCCATTTGTTGCTGGATTCTGACAGATGTGGCAATACTTTAATTCTGAGTTCCAAATGTGCCATTTGTCTTCTGAAGGACCTCCACTGTTTTTGGAGATATTTTCTATCCCATGGGCTAAATTTTTAGCTCTCTTTTCTGTCTCTTTTAATTTGTCTTTGGGAGTTCTGATTGTTTTCCCCTAAATCCTTCAGTAATTTCCATTCTTCTTTCTCCTTTTAATTACATTATATCTTTCCTGCACCATTACAAAATCTCTCATTATTCCATTATTTCTGGAGGCCCTCTAAAAGTTATTATTTTCTTTTTTCTTGATTTATTTTTTAAAGATATTATCATTCATTGTATTATATCCTTTCTTGATTGCTTGCTCATTTTCCCTATTTCTTTGTGAGTCTCAGTATTGATTTTTGTGAACAAGAGCTGCACTTCTGACAAATTTTAGATTTTGTCTTTCTTGTCCTCCCACTTATATTATACAAGTATCACATCATTTATTACCACTCATTTTCTACAACCCAATATAATAAACTTTTTATAAAGTATCTACTATATGCAAGGTACTGTGCTGGATACTAAGTAAGGATTCAAAGCAAAGGTGAACTAAGCATAGATGTGGATTCTCAGTGGAAAGTTTGAAGAAGAGATGACTGTGCTGGTGGGGAGATCCAAATTTATATCTTGGACCTATTGATTTTATATACCTATTATGGAAAATGTCAGTGGGTTGCATCTGCAAAAAGCAGATGGTGGATCTACAGCTTGAAAGGGACAAAGACTGGATATATAGATCTGGTTATCATTTACATAGGACAACAATCAAACTTATGGCAGCTAATGAGGTCTTCAGTGGAGAGAGCATAGATAGGTAGAAGGAACTGGCCCTAGACAGAGTTTTGCAACCCACTCAAGTTTAAAAGACAGGACATGGATGATGGCCCAACAAAGAAAGGTGAGAAGGTAAGATCAGAGTAGAAGAAGGAGAGACAGCAGTGATAACTATCACTGAGAGGATTTCCAAGAGGAGAGAGTGGTCAACATAACCTAAACAACCAGAATTGGGAGGCTCCCACTAATTCAGACTTGAGACAACCCTGTTCCATGAACACTCCAGGATGAAACTGACAGCACTGGGTTGATACCCTTTCTTTACTCTTGGTTCTGCTGTAACCAGCTTTGTATCCCTCTTCAGGGATAGAGTGTAGTCTCGTCATCAGAGCTGCGATCACATTATTCTCCATTGTAAATGATCTGGCATGGAAGCCCGGATACACTCAGAAGTAAATTGAAGGAGAAAGGAGAGAAGGTAATAATCCCACAGTCTGAAATGTAAGGCTGCTAAAAGGCTCATGAGGGTTCCAGGGGGACTGGCAGTTCAATTTATAAGTAGTCTTTTTGGTGTTTCCTTGAAAAAACAGATTTAGGAGAGGTTTTTCCTTCCTTTCCCTTTTTTCTTATTGTAATTCTGAATGCTTTACTTAACTTATCCAAGCATATGGACCCTGTGTAGCCCTGAGCAAAGGCCCAGGCTAGGTAAAACAACTAGCTTTTATCAAGGATTTTCTATGTGTAAGGCACTACGCTAAATGCTGGAGATACAAACACAAATGAAAACAAAGATACTCCCTGACTGCAATGGGCTTTTATTCTAAAAGTGGATGACAGTTTGAAAAGCTTGGAGTAGGAAGGAAGAAGGTACCTCTTCTCAGGACATAGAGAAGGTCCAGAGAGTCAGAAGGAGACCTAGTAAAATAATGAAGGGATGGTTGACCTGGGCCTTTTCTCAAAACTGAGATTCCCAGAAGAATTCCCTGGTAATGGAAGAGGGACAGTATGGTAGAAAGATGGTACAGAGTGAAGAGACCCCAAGCATTGAGGGAAACTCCAGAGGGAACAAGGCAGCTAAGTGTTGGTGGAGTCTGGAGAGTCAGAGGCACAAATGGGAAGGGGAACTCTGAGATTATAAGGGGCAGAAAAATAAGGCAGGCCCCAGAATTGGTGGACAAAGTCTCCTCTGGGAGTTTCAGATAAAAAAGTGAAATCATGTGTTTGGCTCCTTTCTTGTTACGAGGTGTGAATGGACAAAGTTAGCCCGAGACGAAACCTCTTTTTTACTTTTGTAAGCAGCTCTTTCAGTGTGTGTATTAAAGTAAAACAGTATTTGAAGTTTTATCATTTCTTGCTGCTGAGTCATTTTAGGTTTTTTGTGACCCCATTTCAGGTGTTCTTGGCGGAGATACTGGAGTGGTTTGCCATTTCCTTCTCCAGATCAATCTACAGATGGGGAAATTGAGGCGAACAAAATAGTGAAGTGCCTTGCCCAGTGTGTGAGGTTAGCTTTGCACTCAGGTCTTGCTGACTTCAGGTACGGCGCTCTATCCACCACACCAGCTACCTGCTTTTTATTTTTAATTACTCCTAACCCTAGGACCATTTAGTTATTTCCAATTTGTAGGTGCTGATTGGTTATTTGAAATTCTGATGACTCAGTAGGGTTAGCGTGCAGATTCTACAAAGGGCTTATGAGCCATTGAAGTGTTAAAAATGTATACTTTAAAGGAACTCTAAAGCTTACCGGCTCTCTTCCCTCTGCCCTCGTGAGGTCAGTAACACAAAGATCATATGATTGTTTTTTCTTAGCTACAAGGACCTTGAGATCATCTCTTTCAACTTTTCATTTGTAATTAAAGAAACCAGGACCCTCAGAAATGACTTACTCAAGGTCACACATATTTGAATCAAAGCTCAGGCCTTCTGACTCCAAATACAGGATGCTTCTCTGTTGGGCTACACTTCCTCAGCACATTATTCTCATTTTATTGAAATAAAGTCTTCAAAATCTAAGGTTCAAACTTCAGAAACCTATTCTTATACCTCTAAATAATCCACCACTTTAAATTTTAGATACTCATTCTAAGTTTGATAGAAAGAGACTCTTTTTTTTTTAGTTAATGAAGCAAGTAGGTGGTGTCCAGAGCAAGGACTTGGAATAAGGATACACCTGGATTCAAATCCCACCTCAGACACTCACTCACTATGTGATCCTCTACAAATTCCTTTTGCCTCCGCTTCCTCACCTACAAAATGAAGATCCGAATAGCCCAACCTCCCAGGGTTGCTGTGAGGACTAAATGAGATGAGAATTATAAAGCACTTAGTGCAGTGTTGAGTACATATCAAATTTTATATAAAAGTTATTATTGCCATATTCTTTTTTTCCCGTTTATATATATTTATTTCTTTTAACCTCACTTTTGTTTTAAATCTCCCCCTCCTTCTCCCTTGATTACACAGGGAGTCATCATTTGTAATGAAAAATAAAATTGAATTTTTAAAGCAGCTTGCCCTGACTAACTATATGCTCTATGTCAGCCCATTTAAAAGAAGAGGAAAATGAGGTTTAGAGATTTCCTGGTAAGTTGCTTTTCAGAAATTAGAAGATGTTAAAGACAGGATTGAAACCCAGATAGTGATTCCCAGCCCAAAGCTTTCTCTGCTAGATCCTCCATACCCTACCTTTCCTCCAACCTTCTCCCCAGAGAGGGGGTAGAAACGCATCTGGAGTCCGAGGAACTGAGTTCAAATCCCACTTCAGATTCTCCAAACCTGAGTGTCTTTGGGTGTCAATCTGCTTCACTTTGCCTCAGTTTCCTCATCTTTAAAATGGAGGCTAGTGCTGAATCTGTGAGCGTCCTTCCACCACTAGCTAGACACACAATCCTATAACTCACATCTCTCATTTCCAGAACAGGGAGAAAACGTTGGTCAGTTACCACTAGATGGTAGCAGAGCCCATGCTATAGAGAGATTGGGGTTCCAGCCAGGGCTAATAATGCTGTTTGTACAAGTGTAGATTTCCATCAGCAGGCACAGAATTAGCACCTGGGATCCTCTCCTCTCTGTACTAGGTCACGTTGTTACTTTTTATTTTTCTTTTCTAATACCCTGGGGCAGCTAATGTGGCACAGTTGATAGATATCAGTCTTGAGTCCGGGAGTTCAAATCATCCTCAGACACCAGCTATGTGACCTCTGGCAAGTCATTTCATCCTGTTTGCTTCAGTTTCCTTATCTGTAAAATGAGTAGAAAAGAAAATGACAAACCTCTCCCGTGTCTTTGCCAAGAAAATTCCAAAAGGGGTCATAAAGAGTCAGACACAACTGAAAACATGTTAGTTAATATTCCCCAATTGTCTCCATTTTAGGTTGACAGATCATGGCTCTCATGGACAAATAAAGGCAGTATGTCAGGCAGCTACCACAGAGAGTGAATTCTAAATTAGAGTCCTTCATTGTAAATATTAAGCTGGAGGATGGGAGAGGACTGTAGTGTGGACCCATATAAACCCAGTTGGAAGGAACCTCCCATGTCAGAGGCAGGATTGGAATCCAGCTCTCCCTGGCTTCCAGCACAACTCTGTAGCCTATCTACCACCCTGCTTTGCCATAATCCAAGCTTTGCTGCAATAACTCCAGTAAGAGAAACCTACTAGCTCCCAAGAAAGTCTATCCCTGCAGTTTTGATGATTTCATTTTCCTTTGTGGACAAGCCTTCCTTACCTGTGGTTCTGTCTTCTGGTCCAGCACAGAACCAGTCTGATCTTCCTTTCACATGACAGGCCTGCAAATACTAAACCTAATTAATATTGACTTCGATCTTAGTCTTATACCGATTCACATAGTAATCATAATGCTACTTAATTCTGATTCTAATGCATATACTATTACTTACATAGAAACGTCACACTTCCAAAGCTACTACTAATTAAGACCACTGATATCTATATAGTACTTAAATGTTTGTAAAGCACCTTCTGTACATCTTCTCATTTGCTCCTTGGTAATCACTATTCCTTGCCCTCTTACCTCTTCAGGAAGCTGAGAATTCCCAGCTACTTTCAACAAGGCTCTCCTCCGGATCCCCCTTCAGCTTGTCATTGCCCTTTCTAAAAGCATAGAAGCAAATACTGCTATCCTACCGTGACCTGACCAGGGTCAAGTACAGATGTGGGGTTATCGCTTCCCTTGCCCGGGACACTGCCATTCCCTTAATGCAGCCCAAGATTGCATTAGCATTTCTGGCTGCCATGCTTGCACACTGACTCATACTCAGCTTGCAACTCACTAAATCTTCTTCTGACAAATTGCTAGTGTCACCTCTCCCCTTATGCCCTTGCAAAATTAATTATTTGAATCCCAATGTAAGACTTTATATTCATCCTTACAAAATTTCATCTTCTCAGATCCAGCCTACTGTTGTAGTTCTTCAAGATGTTAGGAAAGCTTGATTGTCATTCTGTATACTCTATGTTTTCCAGATTTGTATCATCAGCAATTGGGATGAACCTGTCTTCTACACCCATTCGAAGTCATGACATATTCCAAAACTTCAGTGTACTAATGTGAGTGTAGCCACTAATGTGAATCACAGCCAAACTCCACCCTCTCATCTTCTGAGATTTTCGTCAGGTCCTTCTACAACTACTTCTGTGAAGATCTATCCCATGGCACTAAAGTTTTTCTCTAAGGATTCCATCCTTCTGGTCATTTGGATCCCAAGGGCAGGGGAGGCAGTTGGGTATTGCTTCAGCTTCTGTTCTGTCTCACCTTGTTCTGTGACCCTCCACTCCCTCTTGTATGTACTACTTCTTGTGTGAAAGAAGACACCATTGGTAATGTCACAGAGTAGTTGTTACCCACCCTATGTCTCTCTAGACTTCTACTACTAAATGTCAGGCTGGTTTTCTTATTCTCTAACATAAATTCTAAGATGGAATGATACTTGCATGTCTAGGTTCCCATCATTCTTAGTTCAGTAAATGGTTCCTTCTTTCCGGTTGGAAATTCAAGAATTGAAAGAAGTGACCTCAGAGATCAGATACCTAATCAATCAATCAAAAAAATACCATTAAGCACCTACTATGTGCTAAACACTGTGGTAGCCACTGGGGCTATGAGAACAATGAGCAAGAGATTGTGCTCCACATCAGGCATAAACATTCCATCAGGTGAGACAATGTGTATGCACATTTGTATAGACCGAATATAGGGTTATTGAGAGGAACTGATGTGTGAATTTGTTAGTATAGGAAAGTTCCAGATGAATAAAGTCCTTCTAGCAATTCAGGTTGTCAACTTCTTTGCAAAATAGAGCTTGAGAGAATTACCTGAAGGATTGAAATTTTCATCCATTTGCCAGTCACACAACCAACAGGTGTCAAAGGTGGAGCTGAACCCTTCTTTCTGTCTCCATTACCAGAGAGTTGCAGCATATATATATATATGTGTGTGTGTGTGTGTGTGTGTGTGTGTGTGTGTGTGTGTTTATGATTAATTTCAATATAAAATATACACTTTTTTTCAATTTTGATGGGGAGGATACCAACAACTGGGGGGAGTGGAGCAAGTAGTCAGAAAAGGCTTCACATAGAAGATGACACTTGATCCAAGTTATGAAGGAAACAATGAGGAAATCCCCCTCAAGAGAGGCAGAGGAGGTCAGTGGCATTCCAAGCAGTAAAGATGGGTAACAAAAAGGTCCTGGCCTAGAGTCATCCACTGTTGGTGATGGAGCTGAGACCTACTGCATCTTTGATAATAATGGATATTTCTGTAGCACTTTGTTTTCAAACTCCTTTCCCTTGCATTTAGTCACAGATCAATCCTTTGAAGTAGACAATTCAAATATTATTTGAATATTTTTATGAATATTATGGATATATTGAAATCATGAATATTATTATCTTCATTTTCCAGCTGAGGAAACTGAGGTCACAAAAGTTTATGTTACTTTCCTGAGGGTTGTAGCTGTTAAGTGTCAGAAGCTGACCCCAAACCCAGAGTTCCAGTGTTCTCTTCATTGTCGTATAAGTCTTATGTCCAGCTCAGTCTCACATCTAGCACTTTTCATCTGTTAATTACTTCCTATGTATCCTGTATATGGTTTTTTTGGTGAATTTGTGTTTGTGGTCTCCCTTGTTAGACTGTGAGCTCCTTTAGGGCAAGGACTATACTTTTGTATTACTAGGGCTTAGAACAGGGTCTAGCACATAGTAGGTGCTTAATAAATGTTCATTGATTGATTCAGGGGGATAGCAAACCCCATTTTCTGATACCAAATTCAATGTTTCTTCTACCATACCATGCTTCATCATGATCTTGGCACATCTACACAATGAGAGATTAGGTTTCAATGGGGTTTTAGAAGTACTTGGCAGATTTTATATAATCTCTTCCATTGTCACTCAAATACAGTATTAATCCCTGAATTAATTCAACATGAATTTATCAGTCACTGATTGAGATGCCATCATTTTTCTAATTATACACAACTATTTAATTCAATAAGCATTTATTAACCATTTTAAAAAATCTTCTAGGGGCAGGTGGAGTCAAAATGGAGGAGTAGAAAGACACACATATGTGGGCTCTCCGCAGACAGCCCATAAAATACCTGTAGAGAGGGACTCTCAACAAATTCTAGAGCAACAGATATGGAGAACAAGAGAGTGGAGGAAATTTCCAGGCCAGGGTGACCTGAAAGGCCCACAGGAAATGTCTGCTACACCAGACAGTGGAATGCAGCCCAGCCTTGGCCACGTAGTGTACCTCTTGGAGGAGGACTCCTCAGGGGTGGAACCTCCAGTCACAGTAGCAATGAATCCCCAGTCTCAGTACCAGTGATTTGCAGATCCCTCAACCCACAGGCACCAAAGGTCAGTGACAGGGATTTTTCAGCTGGCCAGGAAGGGAGAAGGGTCTTCCCATAGCTCCAGCCTTAGGCAGCTGCCACAGAGGCCACATTGTACAGGCAGCAGCAGTTCCCACAGCAGCCCCTACAGCAGCCCACATCCATTGTTGGAGCTGATTATTACCTCAGTCCTGTATAGAGGCCCTGAGGGAGCTGATCTTTATCTCACATTGAATGGTGGCCCTGCCCATGCAGCTTATCTGAATCTCAGTCCCCAGTGCTGACTTGGTGGAACTGGAGGCCAGGTGGCTGTAGAGAGAAAAATCTGCTAAGATTCTGGGCACAAAAATCTCTCTCTGCTCCCAGACTGGTGTACATGCTTGATTGTGCCACCTTGGAGGAACTGAGATCTTACGGATTCCCAGAGTATACCCTACTCTTGACAAAGGATCCAGAAGTCAAGTAACTGGTTGGGAAAATGCCTAAAAAAGGAGAAAAAATGAGACTATAGAAGGTTACTTTCTTGGTGAACAGATATTTTTTCTCATCATTTTGGATGAAGAAGAACAATGTTTACCATCAGGGAAAGACATAGAAGTCAAGGCTTCTGTATCTCAAACATCCAAAATAAATATTCAGTGGTCTCAGGCCATGGAAGAGCTCAAAAAGGATTTTGAAAATCAAATAAGAGAGGTGGAGGAAAAATTGGGAAGAGAAATGAGAGAGATGCAAGAAAATCATGAAAAGTGGGTCAACACATTGCTAAAGAAGACCCAGAAAATTGCTGATGAAAATAACACCTTGAAAAATAGGCTAACTCAATTGGCAAAAGAGGTTCAAAAAGCCAATGAGGAGAATAATGCTTTAAAAAACAGAATTAGCCAGATGAAAAGGAGGTTAAAAAGCTCACTGAAGAAAATAGTTCTCCCAAAATTAGAATGAAACAGATGGAGGCTAATGACTTTATGAGAAACCAAGAAATCACAAAACAAAACCAAAAGAATGAAAAAATGGAAACTAATATGAAATATCTCACTGGAAACACAACTGACCTGGAAAATAGATCCGGGAGAGAAAATTTAAAAATTATGGGACTACCTGAAAGCCATGATCAAAAAACAGCCCAGACATCATCTTTCATGAAATTATCAAGGAAAACTGCCCTGATATTCTAGAACAAGGGGGCAAAATAAATACTGAAAGAATCCACCAATCACCTCCTGAAAGAGATCCAAAAAGAGAAACTCCTAGGAACATTGTGGCCAAATTCCAGAGTTCCCAAGTCAAGGAGAAAATATTGCAAGCAACTAGAAAGAAATAATTCAAATATTGTGGAAATACAATCAGGATAACACAAAATCTAGCAACTTCTACATTAAGGGATAGAAGGGCATGAAATATTCTATTCCAGAAGTTAAAGGAACTAGGATTAAAATCAAGAATCACCTACCCAGCAAAACTGAGTATAATATTTCAGGGGGAAAAATTGTCTTTCAATGAAATAGAGGACTTTCAAGCATTCTTGATGAAAAGACCAGAGCTGAAAAGAAAACTGACTTTCAAACACAAGAGCCAAGAGAAGCATGAAAAGGTAAACAGCAAAGAGAAATCATAAGGGACTTACTAAAGTTGAGCTGTTTACATTCCTACATGGAAAGACAATATTTGTAACTCTTGAAACTTTTTTCAGTATCTGGTTAGTTGGTGGGATTACACACACACATACACACACACACACTCACAGAGCACAGGGTGAGAATGAAATTAAGAGGCGAGAGAGAAATATACTGGGAGGAGAAAGGGAGAAATGGAATGGGGCAAATTATCTCTCATAAAAGAGGCAAGTGTAAAACTTTTCAGTGAAGGAAAATGTGGGAAGATGAGAGAAAAAAACATGAATCTTACTCTCATCACATTCTACTAAAGGAAGGAATAAAATGCACACTCATATTGGTATGAAAACCTTTCTTACAATACAGGAAAGTGGGGGAGAAGGGGATAAGCAGGATGGGAGGAATGATGGAATGGAGGGCAACGGAGGGAGGGAGCAATTAAAAGTCCACACTCTTGGGGAAGGACAGGATCAAAAGAGAGAACAGTAGAAATGGGGGGCAGGATAGGATGGAGGGAAATATAGTCTTACACAACATGACTATTATGGAAGTCATTTGCAAAACTACACAGATATGATCTATATTGAATTGCTTGCCTTCCCAATGGAAATGGGTGGGGAGAAAGGGAGGAAGAAAAGTTGGAACTCAAAGTTTTAGGAACAACTGTTGAATATTGTTCTTGCATATAACTAGGAAATAAAAGATACAGGTAATGGGGTATAGAAATTTATCTTGCCCTACAGGACAAAAGAGAAGATGGGGATGAGGGAAGGGAGGGATGTTAGAAGGGAGGGCAAATAGGGGTAGTTAGAATGCTCAGAATTTTGGGGTGGGGAGAAGGGAGAAATGGGAAAATTTGGAACTCAAAATTTTATGGAAATGAATGTTGAAAACTTAAATAAATAAATAAAAATAAGAAAATCTTGTAAACCTGCTCCATTCTCCAGTCGAATTTCTCCACTGGGGGTAATGTAGTAGCCACTTCATGTCTCTCTCACTTTTGTGGCCCAAACTCAACTCATTCCATGATTGGATGGCTCCATTTGGAGTCTGTATTTCCTTTTTTAAAGTAAAATATGAACATAAAATGAAATAAAATGTCTCCTTGTCTCCACTAATGAGGATGAGTTCAGTTCTAAGATGTTTAACAGCCTGGAAAGCTTGGTAAAATCAGGGAAATATTTCTCTGGGAGCTATCAGGCATTGATAGAAATCTAAATAATTTCAATCTTAGACTAGAAATTCTATTTATTTCCTTGGGTTGATGACTAAGATTGATAATCTTTGCCAAGTTAATGAAAACAAATGAAACTGTTGACCTGGCAACTTCAATTAGTTACTGACATTAATGAAAGTTTTGTCTTTATTAAAAAGGCCATCTGAGTGTCAATTAACCAATCCTTCCAATTTTAAAATGAAAACCTGCATCTGCCCACTTTCTCCCATATGAAGCTGGCACATTTTTTCCACAAGGATTGGTGAAATTTACCCCTTTGAAACACTACAGAACAAAAAGCTGGAGCTAGAAGGGAGGGAAGATGGAGACCAGTAAAACTTCATTGTTAAGAAGGCACTTATATAGAGAAATTAAACTCAATTCTGTTCAAAATATTTCCCATGTGAACAATTTTTGCCAGATACGGTACTCAGCAATGTTGATGCAGAGACTTGAAGGAAACTATTCCTGTCCTCAAGTGCTGTGGCCAGCACAGTCCAGCAGGTCCGGGGTGGTTATGGGCTCACAGAGTGAGGATGAAAAGACAGGCGGGACACAACAGTCTGAACAAACTGAGTTTATTCTGGACATACTGAGCCAATAATTCAGGGAATCGGGATGCTTAAATAGTAAAAAACCATAAAGGTAGTGACTGAAACATGAAACAGAGCAGATGGTGATAAGTAGAAAGGGGGGCTTCAAGGACTCTATATCGGAATGTTATCCTTTATAGCAGGGGCCCTGATTCCTGGAACTTCAACACCTGGATTCAAGGACATGCACCTGAGAACAATATATCACTTAACTTCTCAAGCCAGCTATTATTCTCCCTTGGAGGAGGGGAGCTCTTGATCAGGGGCTCTTTCAAACCCCTCAAGGTTCTCTACACTCAAGAAACTTCTGCTGGCATGGACACATATACATACATATGAAACATAGAAAGAATACATACAAATTAATGTGGGGGGCATTAGAAATTTCAGGAACTAGCCTTTTGAAGGAGGTAGCCATTGAGCTGAACTTTGAAAAGAGGTTGGGATTTTTAACTTTCTGAATCAGTAGAGGCCTGTAGAGAATTCCGAAGCTGGAAGAAGCCTCTGAATACACAACACATACTCTCAGAGGCCCAAGGGACCAACTCTATAGATCAGCTAATCCAACTTCTTACTTATTGAAGAAACTGACATTTTGAAAAGTAAACCCAGTATGCACAGACTGTCTGCCATTCCTGAGAGGATTTTCTCCCAAACCTTTGCTCTTTAGAACCCCTGATTTCCTTCAGATTCAACAGAAGCATCCTCTTCTGCATGGAACCTTTCCTGAAAGCCTCTCAGTCCTTTCCCCAGGCACTCCTGCCCTCATTCATGAAACTGTCTCTTGTTTATTTTGTATGCAACAGGTATAACACTCTATATGTATATTAGCGCACCAATTATGATGCAAAGTGATCAGGAAATGATTTCAGTTTTGTATTCATTGCTATTGCTTCACACAACACATAGAAAATAGTAGAGGCTTCATAAATTCTGTTAATTGATTGATCATTTGATTGGGAGGAATGCTTGACTTGAATCAGCGATGGGCCAAATACACAGTAGATATTACAATCCAAAGATGTCAGAGCTAGCTAGAGGGACCTGAGAGATCATCTCTTACTCAGAATGAGGGACCAGAGGCTCAGAACAGTTCCAGAACATCCTTATTGATTCAGGCAAGACCAACAATTCTCATGGATCCAAGGATATCAAATTTACGAACTGATTGCAGCATTTGATTAGGTAAATAGAAGGAGTATCATTACCTCTAATTCTCTCTTGTGCTTTCCCAATGGCTGCTCCAAATCTCTTCTCTCCTGTCGCCATTCTTTTCCCTTCTTTAGACAATTGCTAGATAAGATTATTCTGGTTCATTGTGTCTGCTTTTTCATCTCTCATTCATTTCTGGACGGCTCGTGGTCTGACTTCTGACCTCTTGAAATTAACCTCCAAAATTAACAATAATTTCTTGCTTCCTAGGTAGCTGAGTGGCATAGTGGATAGAGCTTGGAGTCAGGAAGACACATCTTCACTGATTCAAATTTAACCTGAGACACTTACTGGCAAAATAACCCAGAGCATGTCACTTATGTTTACCTCAGTTTCTGCATCTGCAAAATGAGCTGAAGAAGGAAATGACAAAACACTCCAATATCTTTTTGCCAGGAAAATCCCCGATGGGGTCACAAAAGAGTCAAACATGACTCAATTTCATTCCCAAATCCAAAGGTCTTTTCTCATCCCTCATTAATCTATCTCTCTCTTATTTTTTTTCACCACATCAACCATTCCCTTTTCTTGGAAAGTCTCTCCTCCATAACATGTCTTTCCTGATTGGTCTTTTATCCCTTCGTGTTGGAGCATTGCATCATGGTGTAATGGAGAGTGTTGGAGGTGGAATCAATAAGGCATGGGTCCAAATCTTTTCTCTGATACTTGCTGATCCTGGGAAAATTGCCTAATTTTGTTGAGACTCAGTTTTCTCTCGTGGAAATTAGGAGATTGGACCTAATAGCCTCAAATTCCCCTCCAGTATTAAAGTTATGGTTCTATGATCTTTTTTCCCCAAACTGCCTTTCTAGAAGGTCATATATGTCCTAGCCAGAATGGATGGATGCACATCAGTACTGTGAGCCACATTTTCTTCACTATTCTATATGCTCTCAGTCACAGCCATCTCATCAAGAGTGATGGATTCAATTCTTTTCACTATTCAGATGATTCCCAGTTCTGATTCCAGTCCTCCTCTCTCACACTTCAGTCATATATCTCCAACTGCATGCTGAATGTCTCCATCTGTACATCCCATGGGCATCTCAAGCTCAGTACACCCCAAATTGAACCCATTCTGTTTCCCCATCCCCATCCATCTTCTAGATTCCGTATTTGTTTTCATGACACCATAATTCACACAGTCTTTAATATTTACATCTTGGAATAAGCCATGCCCCTCCTCTCCTTCCCATATCATTTATATGAACAACAGTAAACAAATGTCCTCAGTTTGACCCCTTTCACAATTCCCCTCATCCCCTTTTCTCCACTTCTGTGGCTTCATCCTCCCCAGTTCAGGAATTGTCACCAGGTGTTGTTATCATCTCATGCCTTCATTATTACCGTAGCTTCCTGACTGGTCTCCCTCTTTGCATTCTCTTTCTTCCATTCTCTCTCCTTGATGGAATTATTAAATTGGTATTTCTAAAGCAGAGGTATGGTTATTTCATTCTTTTCAAGACTCTTCACTGGCTCCCAATTGCCTCTGGGGTAGAAGCAAACTCTGCTCTCTGATGTTTGAAGTTCTTCATATTCTATCTCAGGTCTAGCTTTATAGAGTGATTTCCTATCACCCCCATACACACATGCCTTCTTCGTTTCTCTCCACAGTATATGGCATTTGATTAACTTTCTTCATGTCTAGAATGCTGTCCATTCTCATCTCAGCTTTCTGAAATTCTGGGTTCCTCTGGAAGCTCAGTTTGGGTGTCATCTCTCTCTTACTGAAGACTTCAAATTATCTATTCAGCTGCTAGTGCCTTCTCTCTATCACATCCTCAACTCTTCATTATTTATTTTGTACATATCTTCTATTTGCTCCTCCCAGTAGTTTGCAAGTTCTTTGATTGATTTGAGGTGGAGTGGAGAGAGAGCAGATTTTCAGTTTGACCTTTATATGTAAATGTAACAAGGGCAGTGCCTGGCAAATAGTAGACATGAGATAAATACCTGTTAAATTGAAATATCCCCATTTCACAGAGTCTGGAACTAAGGCTGAAGGAAGCATTACTAATAGTCATTTATTTAAGCCCATTTTATGGATTTAAACCCATATATTTAAAATCCTTTTTTAAACCCAGATAGTAGAACTGAGATAGAGAGATTAAGCCCCTTATCCATTGTCATATAGCTAACACTGACCATGTCAGAGACAGGATTTGAAACTTGGTCTTCCTAGATCAAATCCCTTTCTACTTTTCCCTCTGTCTCTCCAGGCTGACTGGAATATTTTTGGCCATTAAAGTGACATATCCAGATTCCAAACCAAGACATAAATGGTAGATCAGTGGCTGGAATCCAGGTCTGTTGATTAGCAGAACATTCCAAATCCAACGCTCTATCCCCACCCTACCTCTGAAATCCCTGCTCATTCCATGAGCTACACTCTCATTTCTGGGAGAAGTTGGCAAGGCAGGAAATGAGGGATCTGAATCATCCCGGGGGACAGATTGAAGAAATATGGTTGTTCCTTTAGCAAGTGTGCTGATTTGCCAGGATGCATGTAGGCTGAGCTGGAGCACAGGGAGGGAGAGCCTGGGTTGGGGTATTGATGGAGTCTCCGAATAATGCCATTGGAAACCAGACCAACGATATTTAAAGTCTGGAAAATTCACAGGAAACTCAGGCTTGTTGCTGCAGGAGAGGCCTTGGACCCCTGCCAGTTTTCTCTCTTCATAAGTTACCACTTAGGAGAGTTAGAAATCCCCTAACCCTATATTGGAAATCATAAATTAGCTCAGAAACAAGTTTTCTATTCAAAAGACCTGCTCAGTAGCTCTGATACTAAGATCTCCAACATACCCTTCTAAAGTGACCTATTCACAGCAGAAGAGGGGGAAATGCCACTTTCATTAAGAAACAAAAAGGAAATAGTTTCATTGAATAAGCATTGATTTAACACCTGCTCTGTGATCTACTGGTGCCTAAGAATGTAAAGGCCAAAATGAAACTGGTGCTCACATCTAGAAGCTTATATTCAACTGGTAAAATGAGATTAGAATGTGTCAATATTAATGGAAATTGAAAGTATCCCATGGTGAGGTAGGTGGTACAGTGGATAAAGCTTTAGCCCTGAAATCAGGAAGACTCATCTTCCCAAGTTCAAATCTGGCTTCTGATGCCTAATGACTGCGTGAACCTGGACAAGTCACTTAACCTTGTTTGCCTCAGTTTCCTCATCTGTCAAATGAGCTGAAGAAGGAAATGGCAAACCACAAGAAAACACCATGTGGGGTTATGAAGTGTCATACGGGATTGAAAAATGACTGAACAGCATGCTAATAAACCTCCAATTTTCTCCATTTTAGATTGACAGAACATGGCTCTCTAAGACCAACAAAGGATGTATCCCATGTGACTAACAGAACGAGTCCCTCATTTTATATGTTATTTAACTGGAGAAAGGGGAGAAGAGGGTAGCTTGGGTCCATATAATCCAAGTTGGAAAGGACCACCCAAGCTATCTAGAATAGCCTATAGGAAAAAGAACTCTTTTGCTCTAAAGTCAGGAAGACTCATATTCCTGGGTTCAAATCTAGCCTCAAATGCGTCCTAGCTGTGTGACCCTGGGCAAGTCACTTAATTCTTTTTGACTCAGTTCCCTCTCCTGTAAAATGATTTGCAGAATAAAATGGCAAACTACTCCAGTGTCTTTGCCAAGTTAACTCCAAACAAGGTCACAAAGAGTCAGATATGATTGAATAACTAAAAGTATCCCATGGGCAGCTTGGTGGTACCAGAGTGGATATAGTATCAGCCCTGGAGTCAGACATTTACTAACTATATGACCTTGGCCATATCCTTTAACCCTCTTTACCTCAGTTTCCTTATCCGTAAAATGACAAGGCATTGGCAAACCCCTCCAGTATCTCTGTCAAGAAAACCCCAGATAGAGTCATGAAGAGTTAGACATGATGGAAATGACTGAAAAACACCAAAAGATATATCCCAGGAAGCAGACACAGAAAAATGAAGGTTTAATAGATACTGTTTAATTAGATCTTTAAGGTTTACAAAATACTGTACACATGTTCTCCCATTTGACTCACAACCCTGTGAAGCAAGGTCTCCATTTTACAGAGGAGGAGACTGAGTTTTAGAGTTTTAAGTGATTGATCCAGGGTCATAGAAATAGTAAATATCTGAGGCAGAATTTGAACTCAGACCTCCAGGCTTCAAGGACATTTCTTCTTTTCTGTGCTGTCTTTCCCCATTAGATATAAGTTCCTTCAGGGCAGGGGCCAGTGCTTAGTACAGCTCTTGACCCATGCTAAGCATAAAATAAATGAGGGGTTTTTTTGGTCTATTTTTGTTTTTTACTCTTTGACTAACTAGATCTCTGCTTTAGACCAGAAATGTTAGACTTAAAAGGGAATTGGAAATGTTTAACAAAATAAATAAAAATACAATACAACATAAATAATGTTGATTTGTGGTTTTCTACATTGATAAGCATCCATAGGATCTCTTTCTATTTGAGTCTGACTCTGCTGACTTAGAGGCTTTATGTTATAAAGTCCTTTCCAGCTCTCTTTCCTGTTCTGGAGAGCCATCCAAATTTAACACTTTGTATTCCCTGCAAGCCCCTCTATACACTGGCCTGCATTCTAGGATACTTTTCACTTCAGATGTTGGCTGAAGGTTAGTGCAGACCCACTAATCCTCAGGAACTCTAATCGTCCTGAGTTCAGCTCCTTTGAGCTCTGAATTTTTAAGTCATATGATCTGAGGTCCCTTTTAGTGATCTCTGCTTTTATTTTAAGTTACTTTGGAGCTCTGGCATTATGTTTTATTAATGGAAGGAGGGAGAAAGGAAAGAAGAGGAAGAGGGGTAAAAAGGAAAAAGGAGAAAGGGAAAGAAAGAAGGAATGAAGGGAAGAAAGGGCAAAGGGAGGAAAGACAGGAAGGAGAGCGAGGAAGAGAGAGGAGGAAGGGAAGAAAGAAAACAAGGAAGGAGGGGAAGAGAAAGAAAAATCTTTTAGTGCTTCCTATATGCAAATCACTGTTAAGGACAGAGCTTAGAAATACATAAGTCAAGACAGGTTTTGATCTCAAGGAGCTTAAATCTTAATAAGGTTATTTCTGGTTTGAACTTTTGATTCTAAGTGAGATCCTCATTCTACATTGGTAGAGTGAAGAGCGAAGAATGACAAACTAATCCTTAATTTAAAAAGGCTGAGATCATCCACTGAATCGTGGGCCGTGGGGGTCACCTTGATTCTTGTCTTAACCTCTGTATTGCCACTGGACTCCAGTGACTGTGGAGGAGAGACTGAGGCTGATGACTTTGCACAGCCCTGCCTTGATTCGATTCAATTCACTCCCAAGTGAAGGCATCACCCGGTGATGTCAGTGGTCCTCTTCAGCACGAAGAACCAACACCACCAACACTTACCTTGTTATTTCTCTCCTTGATTTGACATTTTATGTTCTAAGGCCTTTTGCAGATCCTGCATCTCCTATTCTATCTCTTTAGGCCCCTCTTACTTCTAGAGCTCTCTGTTCTAAGCTTGAACACTTCACTGAGAGCTCTGGCATTCTCTGACTCTCTAGGTGGACATACTCGGTACTCCTGGTCCTTTCCATTGGAAGAGAGGGGTCCATCCTATCCTCATCCTTCCTTCCAACCTTGCTCAAAACAATAAAAGTTAAGCTGGCAATTTTCTAGTTCAGTGGCATCCGCATGGTGGTGATAGATACAGAAAGTTGAAATAGAGATAAACTAGTATGAGCTACTGATAAATATTTAACAGATGTGGCCCTCAGCTCCCTGCCAGCTGGAGGGGGAAGAGACATGATATTTCACAGTTCTGCTATAATTATTGGCCAAATCCCTGTAAGCAAAGATAGTGACATTGGCTCGCTCCCCAGGAAAAATCGCTTTCTTATCTTGGCACTGGGATTAACTTTTCTCCAACAGACTGCAGAGATCTACCCTTCACTTGACCCAGTTTACTCATTTGAAGATACCTGGAGCCAAAACAGTGTATGAGAAGGAGGATGGGGAAAAGGCAGAATCAAGCTGTGTTTACACAGAGCCCAGGAACGACAGGAAAGCACATGTCCAAGCGGTTGCTTAATGTGGAGGCCTAACATTGCTTCATGCATCCTCCAGATTAGCTCCAGCCAGGGCTTCCTTGTACAAGAGCCCTAGACCTCACCCTTCATATTTTGAATCCAGAATCTCAGAGATGGAAGTTCTAGACCAAAATCTACATTACCAGAAATCTTTCTACATCAGTTTGATATAATAGAATTTATCTCAGCATGTGTGGATAAATTGCCTACTTTGTGCAAGTCACCATGAAAGGCATTGGGTATATTAAGGAAATAACAAAGCTGTTACTTCTTTTATGCAAATTAAATTTGGGGTAAGAAAAATTAAAGCAGAGATGAATGTAAATGTTCAGGTCTCTAAAAGCAAAAAAGTTATTAAAAGATTCTATCTCTAAAAGAGGGAAAGTATGATAAACAAAAGAGATCTAGAAAAGCATCATATTGGAGGTGGCACTTTTAGGTACACTGAAGTCATCCAAGGGTTCTCTAAGGTGCTGGTAGCAATGGAATGCTTTACAGGAAGGAAGGCCCATAGGCAAAATCATGGAGGTCAAAAATGGAATTATGAGTATGGAAAACAACGCACAGGGTGCTTTGCCAAAGTGGAGAGTACACGGATGTGAGTGATATGAAGAGAACCTGGAAAAGTAGGAGTCAGGGCTTGCAAGCCAAAGAGAGAAGCACTTCTCTATCTTGGGAGCACTTGGGAAAGCCAAAGAGAGAAGCACTTCTATCTTGGGAGCACTGAACATTTTGAGCAGAATGTGAAATGGTCAGACCTGTGTTTGAGGAATAATAATTTGTCAGCTGTATGGAGGATGATTTGGAAAGGGAAGAGTCTGAACATCAGGGGCCCAGTTGAAAGGTTATTGAACTAGTTCAGGTAAGAGGGGATTGAGGGCATGAATTAACATGAAATCTCTTTGCATGGAGAAAAGGGCTAGATGGCAGATATATTGCAGAGGAAGGATAAATAAGGTTTAATAACCAATTGGATGTGAAATTGGGGGAGAGTAAAGCGACAAGGGCTATGCTTAGGTATCAAACCTACATAATTCAAAACATGTTCGTGCCCTAAATGTAAATGGGAAATTTGGAAGATGGAGAATTTAAGAGAAATATAATTACTTCTGTTCTGATGTTTTCAGTTTGAGATGTCTACATGAAGTAATCTAATAACAGTAGATGATGTAAGACTGACATTTAAAAGAAGTAGCAATGTAACGCATACATTGATTTGGAATGGATAGGTAGGAGATAGAAAGATTAGATAGATAGAAAGATAGACAGGAGAGTAGGTAGGTCCATAGATGGATAGACAGATGGACAGATGATTGATAGATAGAGACAGATAGAAAGATAGATAGATGGATAGATGGATGGGTAGAGGGGTGGACACAGACAGATGGCTAGAGAGACAGACAGACAGATCAGATAGATAGATAAGTAGGCATGCAAAAGGCAGATCATACCCACCAAACATATGATCACCCAGCCCTCGACTGAAAACATCGATTAGGGGACAATCCACTAATTCCCAAGGTTCCCGTTCTATTTTGGGAGAGATCTAAGTTGGTCCTTTTCCAACAAATACTGACCTCTCCACAACTTTCAGATCCTGCTCCTCAGATTTCCCTTGACAACCAAGAAGAATAAATTATTCTTTTTAATGCTAATCTTTCAGATATTTCAAGAGATCCATTAAATGATACCCATGTCATCTTTTCTCTGGGATAAATACCCCTGCATTCCTACAAATGATCATAGTTCAACTCCAATCTCCCTTCTGAATAATCCTTCATGTTCTAGAATGTGGAGGCCAGAATTGGACCCAGGACTACCAGTGTGACCTAACAAGGGTGGAAGAGGACTGGACTGTACCATTCCAACTCCAGCAGAGCTTAGTTGGCCTCCTCCACAGACTTCCATGAAGGGGATTCACTCTGGCAATTTCTTCTATGATGTTTTTACTGCTTCAATTAATGGGGCAGTGATAATCTCTACTGGAGGTCAGTTTGGTTGTTGAGCATGTGTGGTAAAGACCCCTGAGGATCACTAGTCAGTACTTTGAGGTGCCCCAACAGCCTTTTCTGTCCAGCTTTTGCTGGGCCTCCGAACCCACACTCCCACTGCATCTCGGCACCTCTCTGGTCAGAGTTTACATGATCCTTCAGTTGGATGCCTTATCTTCACTCCCTCAGCTGATTCTTCTCACACACAAAGAGTGAACCTCCAAGATCTCAGCCATAGAGTGTAACAGGACAGTGAATAAGGACAATGGGTCAGATGACCTTGGTCAAGGGTTCCATTTCTCCAGAGTGTTAATGAGTCTTTAAGAATCCATTCCACCTGAATCGTGGGTCTTTGCTCTCATATCTCTCCCTGAGAGGCAGGATGCCTGGTAGATATAATGAGACATAGAGTCAGAAAGGCCTAGATGTTAATCCCACTTTTCATCTTTTCTAGAAAAGCCATAGAGTCACAAAAGTTCAGAGCAGGGAATGACCGCAGTGTCTGCCTCATTCAACCCAGACACAAACAAGACTTTTCTCTATTACCTTGGAGACAAATGTCCAACCAGCCTCTGCTTGTAGACTCCAAGGAGTAGGAGGTTGCCCTCTCTAATGTGGCCCTTTCCACTCCGGAACATAGTTCATTTTTAGGAAGGTTTTCCTCAATTCCAGCCTCATTCAGTCCCTTCACAGCTTTAACCCAGTGCTCCTCATTCTGATGAATGAGCCAAAGAGAACAAGTCTAGACCCCATTTCATCTGTTAAATATGATCTTCTTGGAAGCGAGGGGTGCTTTGGGCCTTCTTTGTATCTACCACTTAGCACAGTACC
Organism: Bettongia penicillata ogilbyi; assembly: GCA_023548195.1. Lineage (NCBI taxonomy): Eukaryota > Metazoa > Chordata > Mammalia > Diprotodontia > Potoroidae > Bettongia > Bettongia penicillata. The sequence goes on along the minus strand of JAJHZJ010000710.1, from coordinate 836,038 downwards.
CTGCATTATTAGAATTCTTAATAAACGTTTGTTGATTAAGTGTTTTATATAATGGTCCTTCAGATACTTGTCAAATAACATCCAAATAGTGGAGTAGGATAGGGGACAAAATGCTAGATTTAAAGTTAGCAAGACACAACTTCAGACTAACTCTGATATTCATGAGTTGTGGAGTCCTGAGCAAGTCTCTCTGTCTGTCTCTGTCTGTCTCTCCCAGTTTCTTTGTCTCTAAAATAATAATAGTTAGCATGTATGTATAAGGTGTTTTATAAATATGTCATTTGATCCTTACAACAACCCTGGGAGGTAAGTGCTATTGTCATCCCCATTTTACAGGTGAAGAAACTGAGGCAAACTAGGGTTATTTGCCCAGATTTAAAAAGATAGTAAGTGTCTGAACAGAATTTGAAGTAAGGCCATCTTGACTATGGGCCCAGCACTCTGTTCCTTGCCCTAACTACTACAGAAACTGAGGATAACAATAGCATCAATTTCTAAGAGTTGCTTTAAATTTAAAAGAGACAACATATGTAAGGTGCTCTGCTCCTCCTAATCCCATGCTGCCACGATAAAAATAAAGACCTCCATTTGTCAATTGCTTCATGTACATCATTTTTTATGAGCCTCATGAGAGGCCTCCCAAGAAGACAACACAATATTCACTTTAAAAATATGGAAACTGGGGCTCAGAGAAATCTGGTGACTTTTCAAAACCATAGGACTAAGAAGTGGCAGATCTGGTACGTGACTCTAGGCCACAGATTGATCCCCAATGTTGGAAAGCACTTTAGATGTCATTCAGTCCAATATCCTTAATATAAAAATGAGGAAAATGAGACCTCGAGAGAGCTAGTATCTTCTAATGCTTAGCACAGTGCCAGGCACTTTGTGCTTAAAAAGCTTATTAGTAATAATAAATTTATATTAGCTTCCCTGAGCTTCTTTTCTAGTGTAATTTCACTGGTCCTCAGAAATTATTTAATGTTTGGTTACATAATATCTCTCATGCTCTTAGATCACCTTGTATAAGAGGGTCAGAAATCAAAAATATCTTGAGGGGCCTACAATATTGGGCTAAATTTAATCAAATAGGTATAAATATAAAGAACAATATTTGGGTTAAAAAATAAGATGGGTGATGAATAAATAGTAGTTTATCTATAAAATATGGGAGTTTTAGAATTCTGACAGCTAATTATTAATTAAGAATAGACTGTAACAACCAAGAGAGCGAACATGATCTTGAACTGAATGAACAGCTCTGAGCGGAGTATTCAGCATTGGGAAGCTGGTAGTCCCTTCCACTCTATGTTTAGCAGACTACAATTGAACTATTGTGCTCAGTTCTGGGCCTCAAATTTGAAAAGACATAGCTGACTGGAGAATATACAGAGGAAGCTAGCCAGGATGATGAAATGCCTTGACTACATGGCATATGAGAATCAACTGAAGGGAATGGTGTTGGAGTTCGAAAGAGAAGAGTAGGGAGATGGTGGGGACAAGGTATGACGGACTAGTCGTGCTCAAACATTTGCCAGGGGAGGCGGTGGGTGAACTGTCTAATGGAACAGAGGTTCAAGTTCTGAATTCTTCTGTTGGACATTAACAAGAAGGGAAAGGAAAGGAAAGAAAGGAAAAAAAGAATAAGAGTTTAGCGTGATGACTATATGCTAGGCATTGTGCTGGGTGTTTGTTGCTGTTTTCTTACATTTTGTTTTGTTCTACAATATCCTATTGGATCCTCACAACAATCCTGCAAGTTAAGTACTGTTGTTATTAATCTCATTTTACAATTCAAGAAACTGAGGCAAAATGAGTCATGTTAAGTGACTTGCTCAGGGTCATATAGCCAGTAAGTGTCTGAGGCCAGATTTCAACTCAGGTCTTCCTAACTCCAGATTCAGTGCTCTATCACTGAGGCACTTAGCCCTTGCCATTCCATAATAAGCATAAAATTTCACATCTGGAGTAAAGTGAGACCATTTTAAAAGTCCCTAAAACAAGAGGGAACAAATCCAACGTTTTAAAAAAAACTAATGGGGTTTACTAACCCTATCAGTAAAAATAATATATCAAGCATGTTTCCATAATGTAAATACTTTTATGTATATATAAATTATATGTCCATACTAATTTACTAGTAATTATGTATACCATAAAATGTACAACCATTTTTTTAAGAGCATGAGATAAAAATGAAATAGTTACTGGTGCTAGAGTCAATTAGAGTTGCTGGAGAGGGGAGTGGAATACGCAGACCTATGCTAAAGGAAGAGGATTTACAGAGGAAGACTTGAGGTAGGGCAATCATTCTGCAGGCTGTACATGTGACAGGTAGTGGAGGCCTTACCTAATGATGTGGACAGGTAACTAGAGGGAAGGGGACATGTACAGGAAATGTGAAGACAGAAATGGCTAGTTTGGGAAGCTGATGGAATGAGTAGGATAAGGAAGATGGAGATACTGAAAATGATTCTGCATGATTGGAAGGATGACGGACACTCAACAAGTATTAGGGAAATTTAGAAAAGGGGTCAGGGAAATGTAATAAGACCTTCAATCATTTGTAAGCTCTAGACCAGCCCATCTAGTACAAATCACTCTGTCCCACCTAAAATGAATGGGTTAGGGAAAAAACTTTTACTAAGACATCAGAGAAGAAGGATTGGGGTCTGAGAGGTGCCTACTACAGCCACAGAGGATCTGAAGGATAAAGGATGGAGATGCTGAGGGGTAGTGGGATTTTTCCAGTGTTACCAGTTCAAAAATTGTTGTGAGAACCTGAAGAGTGATTAGGTTAGTTACCCAGAGGGATTGACATCTGACTCAGAAGTAGGGGGTTGAAACTTCAATGGAGAAGAAAGGGGGTGGAAGGAACAGAGAATGAGTGGACAAGACTAAATGTCATTATTTGGAGAGAAGTTCCTTGACTGGATTTTGAGCAGAAGACAGGCTATTTTATCATTTCACTTGCTCTTACAAGCCTAGGAGGTAGGTGTTCTCGCTATCCTTGTTTTATAGTTGAGGAAACTGAGCCAGATGGTAGTCAGGTGACTTGACCAGGACTACATAACTAGGGTCTGAGACAAGATTAGTACTCATATCTCCCCCCTACCACACACACACACACACACACACACACACACACACACACATATTCACCCATATACACCCATATTGTATATATAGAGGGGGTTAGAGAGGAAACTGTTCAGTCATGGCTTAGACTATTTACTTTTAAAGGATATAGATTTGAATCCTATCTCTTTTACATGCTATATGTGTGGCCCTGTCCAAGTCACTCAACTTCCGAGTTTTCTTCCTCCTTTGTAAAAATGGAAGAATTATACTAGCTGCCTCTTCTTATGGTTTAGCCATAGCTCTAACTCCTATGATGTTATGATCTAAGATACTGTATGTCCAAACTGTTAGGATTCTGCCTTTTGGATGACAAAATAACGCACCTCAATCCAAGGATCTGACTCATTCCACACAGAATGAATACCCACCAAGTCCAGTTGATGGGACTTAATCACTTCCCTAGGCTAAGACTTCATGGCCACTGACCCTTAAAAATGTTGTTATCATTTTCTCACCTCAGTTTCCTCTTCAGAAAACCTTCCCTTCCTGAAAGATCTCCTTGGGCTCTATGCCAACCTGATTCCTGGAAGGGTGTGTTCTGGTAATTCAAGAAGACAAAGGAATAAAGTCGAATAGGAAATGACAAGTCTTCTACACAATGGAGCCATCAGCAGAAAGGAAGATCAAATCTTCATCTGACTGACAAAGTTTGTGTTTAAGGCTAAGGTAGCAGTAGAAACCTAGAAAACAGACTCATTTAAGAAGTTCTCATTTAAATGCATTTCCTTCCCTCTATCTCCAGTCTTCTGGATAATTCCTTGACCCTGGAGAAAAAAAATAAAAGAGGACTGAGAGATTTGCTCTGTAGTCAGGAGGATTAGACAGTCACTCAATGGGAATGCAATGTGGTCTCATCCTGCAGAAGACCTGTGTGAGCTATCACTTTCTCTCAGATGCCAAGAAAGCCATTGTTTAGAATGTACATGGAAAACCTGTCAGATAGAGTGATGTTCCAACATAAGAACAGATGATGTAAATTATTTGTCCAACAACTTCTTTGGCCCTCAGTTTTCTCACACACTTTGAAGATATCTAAGGACCTTTCAACTTCCAATATTTCATCCTAGTAGTAAACCACAAAGGTTACACAACCGGAGATGTGCTTCTCCTGGCATAGGCTTGAGTGTCTTGGTGTTCTCTCTCAGAACTACTTTCCTGATGTAGGAACCTTGGACCTTCAGTCTTGGGCTAGATATGCAAGTGATTCATCAGGAACCCTGGAAAATCAGAATTCCATTGTGTAACCTCTGTATATATACAGTTTGTATGCTTGGTGCCTAGAATTTTATTAAGGGTAAAATTCCCCAATACACACAATAACCAAATGAAAATGACAAAGATGATGATGAGATGCCAATGTCACTTCACCAAAGACTAAGTGCTTTTCTTTACTCAGACCTCTAAGTGGTGGTTGCCATGATAACAAAAATAATGAGAAGAAAATACTAATGTTATATGAAGGATTTGTGATTTTGCCGATATGATACTTCTGGTGTGGGAACTCACTCCAGCAGGCAAGGTCACCATCAATCTATGAATGTACAGATAAGTGTTGTGGTGTTCTCTGAAGTGCCTAGAAATCAAGAGAAATCCCAAGGGTTTACAGATCTATTAAATGTCAGAGGTTGGATTTAAACTTAAGTGTCTATGACTCCAAGGCCAGCACTTAAGCCAGTTTGTCATGATGAGAAGGTGGAAGGAGAAGGGAGAGGAGGAGAATGCAGAAGATAAGTTGATGAGGAAAAAAAGGAAGAGTATAGAAGATTCTATTCAATAGATTGCCATAGTTATTTTTCATGAAAATGTCCAGAGATTGGTTAATAGATATTTTCATCCTTCTTTTCAATGAACAGTCCAGGAAAAGTATCCCTGAATGATTTATCATGTGTATTCTGAAAAGACGTACGATAGCTAGTGAGAAAAGTTTCCTGGGATAAGAAAATTTGCTCATCCATTCTACATTCATCTAACATTAAGGGTCTCAAGTGTGAAGAAAGAGCCTGTATGGGCACTCAAGCCCATCCTGCCCCCATCCTTCCAATGGCACCTGCCTCTTCTCCTTCTCTCCCCAGATCCTATCAGTTACAAAGTCTGGTTGAGTCTGCCTTCACACCTGCCGACATCTCCCTCGGCTGTCTAGTGTCCTAGGTCAGGTCTTCCACGTCTTATCATCAATATCGAATAAACACTTTATTTGTTTACCTACATCCATTTCTTCTCCATTCCAAGCTCTACATAACAACCAAAGGAAGATTCAGAAAACCAAAGTCTAACAATGCCATTCCATACTGAGAAATCTTCAGGGCTTCCCTACTCTCTGTAAAATAAAATGTAAATTCCTGACCTTTAAAACTCATTATATTTGGAGGAGTTTTATTCTTTTTTTTTCTTTATGTCATGGATTCCTTTCAAACCTATTGACCCATTCTCAGAATAACATTCTTAAAAGGCATAAAATAAAATGTATGAAATTACAAAGGGAATTATATTAGAGCACTGGACTGGGAATCAGAAAAAACAAAACAAAAAACCTAAATCAAAATCGTGTCCCAGAAATTTACTAGCTTTGTGACCCTAAGCTCTTTCTGGGCCTCAGGTTCCCCATCTCCACAACCCACCCCTAGGACGTTTACCTCTCAGCTCTAAAATTAATGGAATCTTGTCTTACAATTTTAAGTGAGAAGACAATGAAGACAGCAGGACTGTTTGAGAGATTAGGAAGCCTTGAACTGGGCTAGAAACAGGCTTGATATGTAGATTAAGTTGTTTTGGAGGATTTGGGGAGCTGCATGATAAACAGCTTGGGAGGAGGTTGTGGTTCCCTGTGGAAGGTCATTAGAACATAGATTTAGAGCTAGAAGAGACCCTTAGGGGATATCTAATCCAATGGCCCATTGAGATGGGTATGAATGTTAAATGACTTGATGAGGGTATGAATGTTAAATGACTTGTCTAGGATCACTCAGCTGGGTCAGAGACAGGATTGGAAACTAGGTCTTTCTGACTCTGAATCCAGCGTTTTTTTCTGAGCTACCACACTGTCCTCTGAACATTAACAGTCTTGTGACCTTCATATTGCTTCCTGTTGTGGGGGTTGGATAACATGTATTAACTCCCTCCCAGCTTTAAGTCTTGATGACTGTGTGTCTATGGTTTGAAAAAGCTTTGTCACAGGGAAAGTAAAGTATTTCTGCATTTAGGGTGACAACTCTTAGAGGAGGGCGGAGAGAAAGATGATTCTGCGAGGCAATTGCTGACAAATGGGACCTGTTGAGAACATTGTTTGGAAGCTATATTAAATATCCAGTGTGCTTCATCAGCAAGCCCAAATGGAGAGCTCTGAGGAAGCTTAAGAATTACAAGTAAACAGGACAGATAAGGGCAAAAAGGAAGTCAGAAATGAGCTTCTGATCTGGTAACTGGAGACTGGGAACACAAAGAATGCCTCGTCCTTGCCTTAGAACATGGTGCTGTCAACGAACATGTCTTAATCACTCCCTATGTGCCAGGTTCTGTGCTCTGGGTCTCTCAGGGTGTGATGGCCTTACCAGTCTAGGGGAGTTGGGGCCAGATCTAGCTATGATTCTTCAGGCAAGACACAACCTCTGGGAGCTCTATTTATTAGAGATAGCATGGCTCTCCCCTCCTCTCATCTCACAAGGCTGCTGTGAAGATTCACTGAGATAATGTGGGGAATATATTCTATACACACAGATACATACATACATCCACTCACCCACAGATACGTGTGTGCATAGTGTGTATATGTATTTATATGTATTTATTAATGTATACACATATGTGTATACATAGTGTATATTGGACATTGGAACCCATAGGCTTAGTCAATACCATTAAGAATTGTTCATTTCCTACAGATATTTCTTAAAATGGTACCCCAAATGAGGGAGGTCACAGAGACAGGAAAAATGCCATGTTTGGCTTGAGTCCTTTAAAATCAGCTCTTGAGACCCTGGTCATTGGACTTCCTTTAAATTGCATCTCAAATGAAGAGAACTCTTTGAGACATAGGTAAGGACAGAATGCTTTCCAGACAAGGGATGTGGCCTATATGAATATGTATGGATACAAGATGGAGTGCTATATGTGAATAGCAGAGCAAAACCCCAGAAAACAAAGACCACTAAAACTGAGAGACTTGCCCAAGACCCTCCAGGTAATACGTTTCAGCTCCTCACATGACTCACACTGATCCACGGTTACTGTTTGATTACCAGCTGGAATAAATAATTGGGATGACCTGCTTATTTCTCTGCTTAAAGTAAACAAAGGATTTTACAAGCATTGTGAGCTTTTGAACTTAACAGCAACACGAGGCTGGTACTACAGATCTAGTTATCCCTATTTTAAAAAGGAGTCTACATAGAGATTACAAGACTACAAAGAATTTAAGTACCTTGCGGTTGTGTCAGATAAAAAGTATCGGAGTAAAGGTGAAGTTGTGACCTTAAGCAGAGCTATAACTAAGGGGGGAAGTTGAGGTTTTGCTTCAGTATTGACATGGAAGGGGGGGTGATATTTTTAATAGTGATACCATCCTAATATTTTATACCACAAAGATTTTCACTGCAGTAGTCCTACTGGATTTGGGGAAGAGTAAATTCAGGAAAGAGGAAGGATGTGAAATATGGGAACTGTCTAGAAAGGAGGGATCTATCACCTATTCACAACATGTGACTACAGCCAAGGTCAGCCTGTCCTCTGAATGAGCTTCCACTTTTCCTCAGGCTCCATCTCTTACGTTTCTGCTAGCCTTCCAGTGATCCCTCCATTCCTGACTCCAAGTCCAGATCTGTCTCCACTCCCCATGCTGCCTCTATTTTATTAACTGTATTTTATTAACTATATTTATTAACTGAGATACTGTCCACAAGCCAGAGAGTGCATCTCTGATACCTGACATCTTTCCAGAGGTGTCTGGTAGACAATAAAGCCATCAGCCCAGGGAACTTGAAGTGTTTTGAATCTACAAGCAAGCTTAAAATCATACTAGATTTCTTAATCTGTCAGAAACATTAGTTAGAAGATCTAAGTTCACATTCTGACTCTAACATGGGGTAACTGTGATTTTCATCCAGATTCTCCAAATCTGAGTCTCAAACTTGTCTTCTGAAAATGGGGTTTTAATAAGTTTTAGAGTGCACAGCATCCTAGGGTAATTGTGAGGAAAGTACATTGTAGATCTTCCATTTGAACCAACATATATCCATTAAGGGCTTACTGTGTGAGGCACCAGGCACACAGAGGCAGAAATAAAAGAGTCTCTGTCCTCAAGAACTTGTATTCTACTTGGAAGGGGGTGGAAAAAGGGAATGAATACAAGTTATTGTATTTGCTTTCATTTGATTTATTTTTCCCTTAATTTTGTGTACGTGTGCATACATACATACACACACACACACACACACACACACGCACTATTCTATAAAAAAGATAAAAGCTCCTTGAGGGTAAGGACCCCTTCATCTTTGTTTCTGTATTCTGAGCACATAGTACAGTGTCTGGTATACTGTAGGTGCTCAATAGATGATCATCAATTTACTGATCAAATCTTAGCTTACAAGTGTTTGCCAGAGTATTTCCTTATAAACCAACTAGTGTTTCTTAAGCCCCTACCATGTGTCAGACACTATGTTGAAGGCTAGAGATTCAGTGCAGGTGAAAAGGCAGTCCCTGACCTCATGAAGCTCACAGTCGAATGCTCCAGACACGTGCCGTGCGTCCATCATGAGCCTCAGTCAGCCACTGCAAAGAGTAAACAATACTCACTAATAATCTGTATATTGTTTCCACCTGCCAATAAGCTGTGGCACCTCCCCACACTGCATCCTCTTTATCTCTCTCTCTCTGTCTCTCTGTCTCTGTCTCTCCATCTGTCTCTCTGTCCCTGTCTCTCTCTGTCTCTGTCTCCCTCTTTCTCCCTCCCTCCCTCCCTCTCTCTCTCTGTCTCTCTGTCTCTCTCCCTCTGTCTCTCTCCTCTCTCTCTCTCTCTCTCTCTCTCTCTCTCTCTCTCTCCCCCCCCCCCCCATGGGCCCAACTTTACTTTCTGTTTCTTTTTCAACACTCCCGTTCCCTTTCCTGAACTGAATCCAATAATCTCTTCATGACATTGCTTTGATTGAAAATGTAGCGAGACAAACACAAAAGGCAAAATCAGTGAGGGAAAACAAGCAAGAGTGTTTGTTCTCTCCCCGAGTGCGCATTTCCTTGCTCGTGCTCTTAGAAGGCACCATGGCTTCCATATTCCTTAGGTTGCATACCTGCCTTTTCTCAAGGAGATGTTCCTTTTCAAAGGTCACAGGGCATTGAAGCTGGGACCTAAGATGTAGAGCTGCTTTGCAAGGCCTTATGAGTGAGCTGAAAGAAGGCAGCCCAGGGTGGGCTGGAGAGCCTCTGAAATGGCTTATGACCAGAGAATTACAGCCCCAAGTGACCTCGTAGGCCATTTGGCCTACACTCTTGAAACCAAGGCCCAGAAAAAGGGAAGAATCAGGATTCAAACTCAGGTCCACTAACATCAATACCAGACTACACCCTAGTGCCTCTATGAGGGAGGCATCATGACTCAGGATGTTTCCATAAGGCAGGGTTTCAGTAATAATAACACTATTTATATAGCTTTTTAAGGTTTGCTAAGCACTTTACAAACATCTCATCCAATATTCGAAATCTTGGAATGAAGGCTTATCATACTCATTTTAGAGATGAGGAAACTGAGGCAAATAGAGATTAAATGGCATACTCACAGCTAGTGAGTTTCTAGGGCTGGATTGGAATTCAAGCTTTCCTCACTCCTAGACCAGCCCTCTATCCACTGGTCCACTCTAGCTCTTTATCATCACTCAGGGATCCCATTTCACCCACTGATGGAAGAAGATCACTGGATCACCTCTCAGGCTCTTTACAACTTTCAGTCCATGATCTTTTCACAGGTGAAAAGAAATATATGGGAGAAACAGGTCTTCCTGGATGCTTTTCTTTCTTTCTGAATCATCATGAGTAAATGAGCAGGAAGCAATTTTTAAATCACATTTTTAATAGATTTTTAAAGATTTATCAATCATTTTCTTGGCAGGATTTCTATGAGTTAATCTTGGAAGTAGGATGAGGACATTGAGGCACACAGTGAAAAGGACTTGCTTCAAGTCATAGTAAGTGTCAGTACAGGGTTTGGGCTGTAGAGTGGGGCTGAGGATGCTCCTTCTACACTGTCCTGCTTCTCCAATGTCAGAAGACAAATACCGTTGTCAATGAACCATATCACAAAGATTCCCAAAATCTCCAGGTTGGAAGGAACCTCAGATCATATTTAGTCCAAGCTGGGCTTGGACAAGAATTTCCTCTCAAATAAAAGAGACCACTCTGACTTGAAGCCCTCTAAGGAGGGCTCATCCAGCACCTCATGATTCCCATCCCATTTGGGGACAGCTCTCATTGCCAGGAGGTGCAGGCATGAGGGATGGGGTTGGGGGATAATGTGTGTTTATTGAATTCTTCATTCTAAAAGCATAAATGCACTTGCTTATTTGTGACTCCCACTCACTGTTTCAAATTCTGCCCTTTGGGGCCAAGCAGGAAAAAAAGAAAAGTCTAATTCCTCCTCCACTTGACATACCTTCAGACTCTTGAAAATAACTCATATATTCTCCCTGAGCCTTCTCTTATCTAGGATAAAATTCCCCAGTTCCTTCAAGTGATCCTTACAGGACATGGATTTAGTCCTGTCTTCATCCTAGTTGCCCTCCTTTGGCCACCATCAGGGGCACCCATTTGCTTCCTTAATGGGGCCCACGGACCAACACCATTGTGTGGTGGTTAGAATGTGCATTGCTGTTCATCAGTACTGGGGTTCACTTTCTGCTATGAATGTTTCAGAGCTGTCCATTTCTTGGGAAGACACTTATCTCAGCCACCTACTATCCCTTAATCTATAAAATAAGGATAAAAATGACATCCTTCTCTGGTAACTACTCCCCCATGCATGTAGTGCTTCTTAACAAAATGAATCTAATCTCCTTGAGGGCAATGACCATATTCTTGAAGAAATGCTAATATGATAACCGGTAACAAAGAAGTCCAGAAGAAAGAAGATGGAGGGAAGATCCACAGATTTGGAAACTTAGAAGTCATTATAGAGATCGTTAGGAGCTTTGGAGAGAGAAATTTCAATTAAATTATAGGTTCAAACCCCAAATTAGAGATGTTTAAAAGTGAATAGGAGGAAAGGAAATGGAGGTACCAAACGTAGACAGATATCTCCAAGAGTTTATCTGAGAAGGAACGAGAAATAAAAAGACTGCAGCTGACCTAGATGGTTGGAACAAACGAAGGATTTTTTGTTTGTTTTGCTTTGGTTTTTATAAGTGGGGGACAGGGCCATGCTCTTATGCAGCAGGGAAGGAATTGATAAATGGGGAGAAACTGAAGACTCAAAGGAAATGAGGAGGGACAAAGGGTAACAATGTGCAGGAAAAGAGGGAGGAGTTGTAGCTTTTCTACATTCCACTGAAGAAATTACCTTGGAAGTGAATGAGATCTTGTCCCCATTAATAAACAGAAAACTCCTTCCTTGAAGCATCACCCCTGACTCATGGGGCCAGCACTGAAGAGAAGCCACTTCTAATCACAACTCTAAAAAATCTCTCCATACAGGGCATTGTTACTATTGTTGTGTTCTCATTCTTGAAAAGGACCAACGAATGCATGAGCGTGATGTCTTGTGAAGGCATGAATGAATGAATGAATGAATGCATAAAAAAAGAATCTACCATTGTGTACCACATTCTAGGCAGACACTATGCTATGATCTGGGGATACAAAAACACAATTAAAGATGATTAGATTCATTCTATTAGCAAGCACTATATGCATGGGGGAGTTGTTACCAGGGAAGGATGATTTGGTTCGAGAAGTCACAAGAAGGCTGAATGGAATCGTATGGCATTGGACTGACAAAGAGTTTCCAGTATCATTTTCAGAAATATAAGCAAATAAGATGGGAAGGGGATCCATACTGCAGAAGGGCAGGAACACAGGATCCCAGCACCATTCATCTGGGTTAGGGTAGAGTTGGTAGGCTCAAGATAATCAGGAGAGCAGTGGCAGAAACTCCATTTACATGTGAAGGCATATTCAACATGGAGGAGACAGAGGTGAAACGGAATCTCTCAAGGTACTAAAGCTAATAAAACCTTGATATGGCAGCAAGGAAAGCCCTGGTTTGGAAGTCAGATTTGAATGAGGGAGGGCCATACAAAGTCACAGAAAAACAGGTTTTGGAGAATCTGGGGTTAGCTGTTCCCTCCTTGTATGAGGTCCTCTCTCTCACTGGCCCTGTTTCCCTTTCTGTTAAATGATAGTGTTGGGTCCTATGTCCTCATGCAGTTGCAAGTTCGTGTGTGTGTGTGTGTGTGTGTGTGTGTGTGTGTGTGTGTGTGCTTTCTTATGATGGGGTGGATTCCTGCCTCAGACATTAAGGAATCGTGTGACCCTGGGGAAGTCACTGAATATTTCTGAACCTCGTCTTATCATCTGCAAAATGGCCTCTAACATCCCTTCTGCATCAAAATCTGTGCATCCTATTTTCCTTCAAAAGAGTCTAAGAAGTTTCCAAGATTGAATAACAAGCTTGAGTGCTTTGAAAAACAAAATTTCAATGTTTGATAAAGATAATTTCACTTGCTGAATTTAATTTTCTTCTTTGTGTGTGTCTGAATACAAGAAGTGTGTTCATTGCACATGGGGACACGTACACAGTCTCAGCTCAGTCTAAAGGCTGTTACTATTTTCAGATTGGAGAATTGGGCAACATTTTTGCTTGGCAAAAACAATTTCAACGAGAGGCATTAAAATTTCAAGTTGACTTTTTTCAGCAATTTTTTCTAGAACATTTTAACGTTAATAGAAATAATGCATATTTCTCTTCCACTTTCAGATTTCCCAAACATTTGACTTCTAATAACCCTGTGAGGTAGGCTGACTCCAATATTCTATGCCAGTTTGAAAGATGAGGAAATTGAGGGGCAGAGAAAAATAATTTACCCAGTTACAAAGTCAGTGGTAAGTCAGAAACTGGAACTCAACTGAATCTAAACCCCAAATCATTTATGAAGTACCTACGGTGTGCAAGGAGATATGGGCCAGAGGCAGAGACAAAATGAGGACAGGCCATGCCCTGAAGGAATTTTACATTATACTGACTGACTGATTTCAGTGTTCCTTCCTGTGTGACCTGCTGCCTCTAACTGGAATGATTCCGGTCAATCCAGATGAGCTGAGTTTTAATACTGTTTTTACCTATAACATCCATTTGACTAAAACTGAAAATCTGACTAGCCATCTTGGGTTAGATTGTATTCTGATGCATAAACCTATCAGTTTAAAAACATCAAGTTTTCTTGTTACTATTTAGTTATACTTTATGGTCCACTAAAACCCCCAGGACTTTATCAAAAGCAGTGTTGTCTAGTCTTCCCTGCTTACATTCTGTAATTTTGTATTTGATTTTCTGAACTTATTAGTATTTTACATTAATTACTATTTAATTTCATTTTAGTAGATATAATAAAAATAATTTTAAAAATAGGTTTTAAAACAGCATCATGCTAGCTGTCATAATCAGGTAATATATGCAAATGTCATTGCAAAACCCAAGGGACCATGGAAGTGTCTAGGATGATTATGATGACGTTTGGAGTGCTGATTTCACTACTATGGGAAAATCCTTATGGGAAAGCACCCTTAACTAATGTAGGTGAACCCTTTCTCAGTGAGTTACAATCAGTGGGTTGCCCTGGGGCATTAATAAGCTAAGGGACTTTTCCAAGGTGAGACAGTTTAGTATGCGTCCAAGGCAGGAACTGTACCCAAAGCACCCCAATTTCCATACATTCTCTCTATTCACTATGACATGTTTTCCTTCAATAACTAGATATGCGAAGATATATAGGTAGATAAAAGACAGAAATATAGATTGAGAGAGGGGGATGGGGGTGGAGGTTGCTTGTTTTACTCAGAACTATAATCACTTATTTGCAAGGAAATTTCCAGTGAGGAAATCCTTCTGCCAATGTAGAACAACAGCTCTATGTGTTGCTGTTATGTGTTATGGGCACATAACAATATTATTCCCCATTAGTAGGACTTAAAGGCAGATTTCTCTGATTCTAATTGGCATTCTGTCTGCTATCTCTCTGTCTTTTTCTTTGTGTGTCTCTGTTTCTATCTCTGTTTCTCTGTCTCTCTGTCTATCTCTCTCTTTCTCTGTCTCTGTCTGTCTCTCTGTCTATTTGATCTCTCTGAACAGTAGCAGTAGCAGCCCAGGGGTCAGATTATTCTTATGCAAAGTTATCCATGAAATTCACCTCTTCTGCTACCCGCCCACACCAGGCTCCTTCATGTTTCCACATATCAGTTGGGAGTCAAAGGATTCTATTTAGGTGAGTTGCAAATTTCCAGGAAAGTAAAGGTGTACAGAATCTGGTCTATTATTTCGGCCTTATACAATTGCCTGGGAGCTGGTTCTATGACTGTAGGAGACAAAAAGAACTCCATCTGCTCTGAGTGGCGATCTCTACAGATTCATATGATTCTGGGCATCTAGGACAAGTGTATGCCCTCAATTCTGTTCTATTCTACATGGAATGTTGGTTGACCAGACATCTCTCTGATTGTTTCTCTTCTGGGTCACCAAAAATGGATCGGAATTGTGCTTCTGTCTCCTGTTGATGTATATGATGGCTTCTCTCAAGCTTCCTAACTACAAAACACACCTCTGAGTAAGATGGTCATAGAACTGGACACTTGAGTGATAAGGAAATACCTCCTTCTCCTGGCTGTTGTTCTCCTTCTCCTCCTCCTTCTCCTCCTCCTTCTTCTCCTTCTTCTTCTTTTTCTTCTTCTCCCTCTTCTCCTTCTCCTCCTTCTCCTCCTTCTCCTCCTTCTCCTTCTCCTCCTCCTTCTTCTTCTTCTCCTCCTTCTCCTTCTCCTTCTCCTTCTCCTTCTTCTTCTCCTCCTTCTCTTTCTCCTTCCAGTGGTGTGTACTTCATGTGAAGGACAATTGCTGAAAAGACACTGAGATGAGAAATGGAATAGTATGAATGAAGAATATTAAGAATGTGAGATTCCCTGGTCTGTATACCATTTGAAGGAGAATTATGTGGAATCCAGTTGGAAAGGTAGGTTGGTACAAGATTGCACAGGTCTTTAAATGTCAGAAGAAGTTATTTTTGCTCTTGGAGGCATTAAAAAGCCATTGGGGACTACTGATTGGGGAAGTGACATGGGCAAAGCTGTGCTTGAGAAAAATCATTTTGACAGTTGTGTTTAAGGATGAACTGGAGAAGGGTGGGACCTGAGACCAACTAAGAGGCCACTGAATAAATGAGAGTAAAATAGATTGAGTACCTGTACCCTAGTGGTAGCTGTGTGAGTGGAGAAAGGAGATATGAGAGCTATTGTGAATAAACATAGGACAAGACTGAGCAAAAATTCAGAAAAGCAGGGTGAAGGAGAGTAAATATCCAAGTAGGGCCCTTTGATCAAACCCAACTTCGCACTTCACAAGTTTGTATTTGGTCAAAGGGCCACACCTGAGGACCTAGAAGGCCACATATGGCCTTTGTGCCCCAGGTTCCCCACCCCTGGGTTAGAAGATACTATAAAAATGAATTAAAGGAGAGGAAGCAGAGAATGTGAGTATAGCCAGATTTTATGAGAAGTTTGGTCTAGAAGGGGAGGAGAAAATGGTAGCCTGAGAAGATTATGTGTTCTTGTGAAGGTTTGGGGGAGTGTGTGTGTGTGTGTGTGTGTGTGTGTGTGTGTGTGTGTGTGTGTGATTTGGATATTTTGATTGCTTTTGATTTTAGAGTGGGCAGTGATGGGCCTGGGTAAAGGGAGGAGGGAAGGAATGAGCAAAGGAGGAGAGAGTGGGTGTTAGAGAAAGAGAAGATTCCTGAGGGGCTAACCCACTGTGCAACATAGTAAGAGAGGAATCAAAGATACACGTAGAGTGCATTTAGAAAGAAGGGCTTTTTCCAAGACTGGATAAAGTATTAAAGACCTGCAGAATCAGCTTCCAGGTTTTGAATTATCAAGGAGAGATGAGGGATCTTGTACTCCTTGACATCGAGTACACACAGCCTAACGTGCTAGTAAACTGCCTTCATATGAATTTTTGTCGTGGTTTATTGTCTCAAAAAGTCTCCAGTGTAGGGTGAGGAAAACTTGATAAACTGAATCACTCCCTTTCACTAACGTCGTCTGAGGAATGATGTGTCTAATGGCCCCAGGAAGGGAGTCATGCATGGGAGTGAGAGCATAGGCCAAGTTGGAAGCTGCCTCTATAAATGTGACTGAAAGCACTTTGGAAAGTTATAAAGTCATCGAGCCCAAGGCCATTAATTACCATTCAGAAAAGCAGGGGAGCATAAAGAAAGCATTTATTGTGAGAGGTAATGCCCCAGGCAGTGTTTCCCACTCTTCTGGGTGGCCACCATATTTCCGAGGGGCTTCCGTGGTCCTAGACGATGCTGGGAGGGAGAGAGCCATAGGGTTTTGGGAAACAGGGCAGGGACTCAAAATTAGAAACCGAATGAGGTATTTGTAAGAAAAGGGAGCTGTGTCTGGCACTTATATGGGGTGCAAAAAACTAGTAATTTAAGAGGGGAAATAGAAGATTGTGTGAAACATGCTGACTGGGAAGGGGGAGAAAAGGCAATATTGAATGGAGGTGCATGAAATCTGATCATATGCCAAAGAAGTCCTGGGTGGGCAGAAATTCTGGGAAGTCCATGTTAAAGAGGGGGTGGGGAGAGGGAAATAATTGGAAAAAATTATTCCCATGTCTCCAGATCCTGCTTCCCAACCAGGTCTCTTTGTTGGAACTCTGGGTTTTTAAATGATAGCTACTTAGATTTCAGACTTGTGAAACATTCCAAATTCATTCCCTGCTTTGGTTGTAATGAAGAAGCTAATGTTGGGATTGCTATACCATTTTACAAAGGTAAAGCTTGAAAATGTAAAGCAAATTGTTAGAGGTAGTCTGTGGGAGAGCCAGGACCCAAATCTGGGTCTCTTTAGACCAACAGCATCCATTGGGCGTCCCCTGGGTCATCCAGATCACTTGTCCATTTGGGCTGATTCAGCCAAGATCACTTTTCCATGTGCAGTCTTGAGCCCTTGAAATGATCTGTCTATTGGAGAACAACCTAAACAATGACAAATCCAGTGGTGCCCAGATCACTTTCCTCTTGAAATACCCTGAAAGATAGAAAGGATCAATATCATTGTGCCAAGTAGGAGGAAAAGGCTAATAAGACTTGAAACTGGAGTTGGTTTGTTTTCTATTGTCTTTTCCTGTTCTAACAAATAGCAGTATCTCTTTGAAAATCTACTGACTGACCAATCAGTCAACCAGTATTTATTAATCACCCTCTGTGTTCCAGTCACTGTGCTGGGCACCTGGCATTTCATGTCAACCAAGAATCAGTCCTTGCCTTCAGAAGCTTTAAAGGGGCATCAATATATACATATGTGTATTTGTGTGTGTGTGTGTATGTGTGTCTGTATGTTAGTGTGTTTGGTATAGATGCACTAGGTTCAGTCAGGAAAGGTTTTTGTAAAATGTTGACCCTGAGCTCCATTTTAAAGCTAGGGATTCTAAGAGCCAGGGATGAGGGGAGCATGTTCTGGGCGGGGGGGCAGCCAGTGCGAAGGAAAAGAGATGAAATTCCAGTTTTCAGGAATAGGGAGGAAGCCAGGATCGCTAATGTGTAGAGAGAATGTGTGATAGGTAGTAGCAATTAAGTCAACTGGGAAGGAAGGAAAGGAGACCAGGTTGTAAATTGTTTTCATTGCCAAACAAAGGCATTTTTGTTTGTTTTTTCCTTCTGATATAAGTGGTAAGAGAGAAACACTGAAGTTTATTGAGTAGAAGAGTGACTTTCCTTAAAAAAAAAAAAAAACACCAAAAAAAGGCAGTCACAACAACCAAAATGCCGAGGCAGCAAGGTGGAGAGTGGATTCTACTGGGGAGACATTTGAAACTGGACTGATGAAGAGGCTTCCATAGTAGTCCAGCTAGAAGAGAGTCAATTGAAACTTGTTTTTCCCTTCTCCAGTCTATTATCCACTCTATATTTCTACTGCAACTGATCGGATGGCTGGGCTTAGTAATTGTTCATGGTTCAGAGTCAAGAGATCTTCCGTGAAGTACCACAGGGATCTGTGCTTGGCCCTGAGTTATTGAACATTTTCATCAGTGACTTGGATAAAGGCATCATTAGCATGATCATTATCTCTGGGGGAAAAAAGTACATCTGGGATGTAAAGCTAATGATATTTGGACAAAGTCCGGAACCAAAAAGAGCTTGACAAGTGAGAACATTGTACTGAATCTAACAAGATCAGTTTCAATAAGGATAAATGTAAGAATTCTAACACTGTTGTTCAGTTGTGTCTGACTCTCCATGACCCCATTTGGGGTTTTCTTGGCAAAGATGTTGGAGTGGTTTGCCATTTCCTTCTCCAGCCTATGTTATAGAAGAGGAAAGTAAGGTGAACATGGTTGAGTGACTTGCCCAGGGTCACATGGCTAGGGAGGCCAAATTTGATTCAGCAAGATGAGTCTTCCTCACACCAGGGCCAAGACTCTATCCACTTGGTCACCTAATTGTCCCAAAATTCTACAACTTGAATATGGAAAGATAAATTTCACAAGGATATGATTGGGAAACATGCATAGACAGCAGTTAGCTGAAAAAGATCTAGTAAGGTTAGGGAACCAGAAATGCAACGTGAGTCAGTCTTTAATAGGGAAGACAAACTAATAAACCCTCGTGTGATCTTAGGCTGTATTTGGAGGGCAGAGCTCCCAGGAACAGGGAGGGGATTGGTTGGCCTACCATAGTCTGCCTCATTTAAAGAAGCTTGTTCAATTCTGGGCAGCCTTATTTCAGGGCATTAGTTGGGGAATGTTTAATGCAGGCCATCAAAATCCTAGAAAGGGAAAACATAGTCAGGAGGAAATAGTGACCAGCTCTGACCAAAACTTCAGAAAGGAGAGAACAGATGGGACCTGGGAAACAGAGACAGGATTTGGCAAATGATAACTTTGGAGAGGACAGGTTCAGTTGAATGATGAGGTTAGAAGCCAGATTGCAGAAGGTTTAGAAGCAACAAAAGGAGAGGAGAGGGAGATGACACCTGTAGATGGCTTGTGTCCATAGTTTAAATGAGAAAAAATGAGAGAGACCTTAGCCTGGTCACAAAGCTAGTATTGATGTAGGCATTAAAGCTCACATCTTCTGACGAGAACATCTTTTACCGGCTTGAAAATGGACGTAGTGGGACTGTGGTGAAATAAGAGCATTTACAGTTAAAGCCATTCTGGAAAACCATTGGGAATTACACATAAAAAGTTACAAAATAATTTCTGCCTTTTGACCTTCCTATACTACTGCTAAGCCTGTGGAAAGATATCCAAGAAAAATGAAAAGTTCTTATATGTGTATATGTATATATATATATATATATATATATATATATGTATGTATGTATGTATGTATATATAATATATGTATGTATTTGTACATATATATACACATCTACATACACCTATACATATATGTAGTAGCAGCTCTTTTTTGTGGCAATAAAAATCAGCAAAACCTAGGCCTAAAGAGAAGTCCATCATCGGAGGAAGGGTTGAATGAGTGTTAGTCTATGAAGGTGCTAGATACTATCATGCTGTAAGAAACGAAGAAACAGATGATTGCAAAAGAGATCTAGAGAAATGTGTGTGAAGTGAGGCAGAGTTAAATAACAGTACTGAGAACTTTGTACTACAACATAAATAAAATTTGTAATAAAGCATCGATTAGTATTATAATTATAAAAATTAATATTATATAATTATATATAATAGTGCAAATTATAATTATATAATTATAAAAATGAACAGTTTTGAGGAACTTTACAAATGAGTGACAAAGTGAGATGAGCAGAAACAGAACACTTTCTACAATGACAACAGTATAAAAATAAACAACTTAGAAAGCTGTTGAGAACTGTGACCAAGACAATGAGCATTCGTGGCATCAGAGGACCAATAATGGAGCTGACAGAGAAGGGATGAATGTAGAGAAACCAATAAATAAGCATACATGTAGATGCCTATACATATACATACACATACATATATACACAGATGTATATGCATATATGTATTTATATAGGGTATATATGTGTATATATATATTGCATGGGTATGTATGTGCATGTGTGTGTAGCTATATGTGTATATGTATGCATATGTGTGTGAATGTATGTTTCTATGGATGCATATATACACAGATATATACATGTATGCATGTGTATATGTATACGTATATATGCATATATTGTATTTTTATGCAATTACTTAAGCAAAGTGCTTTGTTTGACTATGCATATCTGTCACAAACAATCTGGATTTTTTTTCACAATGAGGTGAGAGGTAGGAGGGAGAGAAAATCAATTTTTGTTCGTTATTTTTTTAAATCGAGAGGTGGTAAATATGAAACATTACATGAACTTTGAGGTAATACCATTGTATTATTAGTTTTACTGTTTGTTACATGAGATTTTTCATGAAGCAGAGACACTCTGTAAAGTAAAACTAAAACATAAAAAAATCTTTAAAATAAAAATCAAATTGAAGGCTAGCGGAACTGATTTGAGGCAAATTTCAGTGATAAAAATACAGTTATATGAATTTTTTTCAAGACTTGCTCAACATCTCCGATAATGATGTTGGCTGACAAAGTTGGGAGGAAGGTCGGGATGCATTAGCAGATGGAATCTCTACAGAATGCCATGAAATTTTATTTCTATTCCTCCAGAAATAATATGTTATTTGGAGCATCAGAATTGTTCCAAAGGCAAGGTATGTTTGTGTACTTTTGTTAAATATGACTCTTTTTATTTCTACTCTGAACTTTTTTTTTTTATTTTTATATACACTGGAATTCTCCTATGCTATAACTACATGGGGAACTCAAGAAGATCCTGGCAGGATGGTCTCATAGGCTTTTTAATATAACAGCAAAATAGTAATGGAAATAATAAATATTGTTCTGTGCTGTGTTCAAAATCAATAAAAGGATGAAAAAAGAAGTCAGGTTTAAAATTGAATTGTGCCCTGACTCTCAGGAATGACAAAGCTGTAATTGAAATTGACAGTTCCCATTCAATTTATAAGGAGATGTCTACACCGCCAAACTATGAGCCTGATATACCGGGAAGTGACCAGAGTAGAAAGGAGTGAGTTCAGACTCTGTTCTACTATATACTCTTAGTGTGTTTTGGTTGTTCAGTCATTACAGTCATGTCTGAGCCTTCACAAATATGTATAATTATCTACAACTGACATTTATATAAGTATATATGTGTATATATACATATACATCCCTAATTCACACGTGCAAAAATACACACACTACACACATGCACACACACACACACACACACACACCAAATTGCACTTTCTGAAAACAAAATATTTATCCACGGAAAGGAGAAAAACAAAGCAGAAATATCAAGTTAACAGTGCCAGCTGATCAGCCACAGTTTGTCTTGATGAGACAGGGAGCAATATTTCGCTCTTTGAAATCAATCATCTCTCGGGGCATGCTGGGCCTTGAGGAAGTGAGTGGGGAGCCATCAGTGCTGTTCCTTGAATCATCTAAGTCATTCAGTCCAAGTGGCTGGCCTGGTCACCTCATTTAGAGAAAATACAAATTAAAGCGTGGATGGAGACATTTTGGCCTCATGTCAACCACTCCTTCACATCTAGACTAAAGAGTTAAATCAGGGAAAAGCAGGTGAGTGCTGCCCTTCCCTAAACCTAGTCCAGGTAAAACCATTGGGCAGGATTCTTGAGCCAGGGCTCAGGAGGCTAGAGGCCCAGATCCATATCCTGCCCCTCCCTGGCAATGTACTCCCTTCTAGAGACTTGAGGGGAGGGGAAAGGGGGCAAATCCCTTATTCAGATGCTGCTTGGAGGAGAATCTGAGCTTCAGACTAATTTTCTTTCCTGTACTGTGACTATTATATAATTTTATATAATTAAACTCTGGTGGCTGGAGACACAAGGAAATTTTCAGAAAAGAAAAAAAAGTTCTCTGAAGCCCAGAGAGACCAAACCCATAGGCCTAGGAGAGGAAGGAAACAGCCAGGATGATCTCATTGTTGAATTTCTAGGAAAGATGAGTCACCCAGTCTGCCAAAGTACAGTGGAGCTGCAGGGAAAATGGACTTCAATAGAAGTGTGTGTCCCAACCCCACCTCCTCCCCAGGAACACACACACATACACACACTCACACTCACACACACACTCCACACACTCACACACACACTCACACACATAGACACACTCACATTCTCTCTCTCTCTCTCTCTCTCTCTCTCTCTCTCTCTCTCTCTCCTTCCCCCCACCCAACACTTTCTGAGTGCGAGCCAGGGTCTCAAGTTTCTCTTAAAAGAAAACGAAAATCCAATAAGCACCAAAAAGCCAGAGATGATGGGGAAAGCTTTGGAAGAATGTTCTGAAAACCACTCAGAGCAGGCGTCAGCTTCTATTTTTAATGAATTCATGAAGCTTTGGAGAAGAAAGCAGATGACCACCAAGGGTGTCCAAGCTTCTGCCATTTGCCAGCACCCTTGAATTTCCACCCAGCAGTGCAGCCTCAAAGGATCGGGGAGATCCTTGAAATGTAAAAAGCCATTTCAGAGGAGTGAAGGTGGGGAAGAGGCTCCAGCCTTCGGAGATAAAGGCATGAATAAGCACATCCAGAACAATTATCTCTGACGTGTTCAGAGCATTTGTTATCAGTTCTATAAAATTCTGACTTCCACTGATTTCACAATGGCCATGAGAGGTCAGTGATACAGGTAGTGACATGCCCATTTTAAAGATAGGAAAACTGAGGAGTGGAGATATTCAATGACTTGCTCCAGATCAGACAGTTAAAGAGTCCACAACAGATTTGGGCACATATCCTCCTGATGCTAAGGCCAGCATGAGGGAGCTCCCCGAAAAAGGACAGAGCTGAATCTTCTAACTACCTGCTTCAACAACATACACATACACACACACACATACACATTATATGTGTGTGTGTGTGTGTGCATGTATGTGTGTATTGAGTCCAATACTGAGTATTCTTAGAGAATTACATATTATTGTGACATATATATATATATATATATATATACACTCCCACCACACCCCTATATATACACAAACATACACATACCACACACCCACATACATACATATACACACATACCACACACACACATACACACACACACACACACACACACACGCACACTTCTTTAAGTCCTGGATCTCAAAGAATCAGGCATGGAGTTTTGATCTGTATTATTTTCCTTTTCCTTTCTCAGAGGGCAGGGAGGGTGGAGTCCCCAGACCTGGAGCTCAAGCCCTGGGGTTGTTGGAGTCAGGACCCCAGGCCAGATACAGCCAGGCCAATAGGGAAGAATTCATAAGACGTCAATGTTCAAGTCGAGGGCGATTTTATACTTAGAACTTGTAGTTTTGCTCTGTGGTAACTGAGTTCCACTGTGAACCTAACACTCCTCCCCTCCCTGGAGACTGAATTGAGCTGAGGAGCTTGAAGGTTCTGGAGGGAATTTCCCCATGTTTGTTCTTACTGAGCCTTTGAAGTAATTATTTCTTTGTTTAAAACCACTCTGACTGTTAGATGGTTAAGTGGAACTGGGGCTTAGGGGAGCCCTAAATCTGAGGGAATGTCATTGGTGAAGACTTGAGAGTAGACCGCCCCCCAAAAAAAACTCCTTAAAGTCACTGAAGAACCCTGCATTTTTGCATTTTTGGGTTACTGGTTTGTGGGCAGTGAGGGCCTGGGTAGTCACAGTTCCATGAGTAATGAGGAGTCACTGAATACCCTCAGGGCAGTGGAACCACAAGATCGAAGCAACCCTTTGCAGAAGGGCAAGACAGAATGAAGCAACCAGTGCCTGCCATATAGTAAGCACTTTATAAAAGTGTTTTGATTGATTGATGGGGCAGGGCCACCCATGGCTAGACAGGTGAGAGAAGAAGTTCTGTGGTTATTGGAGTGGTCATTCTTTATGTTTGTTTCTGGCCAGTGGTGCTGTCCTGTGCCCTCCACCACAGGTTGGGATTTCTTGAATCTGGAAGGTTTGTCTCGGGATCTTTGCTGCATCAAGCACATGGCTGGGGTACATGCTAGTGGCGTGTGTGTATGTCTGATTCTCCCATTCCTCTCAGAGGAGAGCCTCCCTTTGTCTGGGAAAATCCCTTTTAAGCAACACAAGACCATTGTCAGTGAGAGCTACTGGAAGTAGGAGGTCCCAGGAGCCTCTAGTGTATTCAAGGGTCTGGTTCTAATTTGCAGCAAGGTGGGTTTTCTACCACTTGACTTTCCATAAAGTATTTTTTTAAACCTTCCATGAGAAAATGTCATTCAAGAGCTTACTTTTATTAATATCACCACCTTAGCAAAACATTAGACCTGGAAGAGACAAGAGGAGCAGCTATCATTAGTCCTCTAGGATCCTTCAGAGCACTCTGAGATGGAAGGCTAAATTGGAGATTATCTAGTTTCATCCCTTCCCCGTGCAATTGAGGTGACCCAGGCCCAGGCAAGTTAAGTGGTCTACCTAGAGACCCACCCTAAGAAAGTACTAGGGCCACGACTCAAAGCTCAGCTCTCTAACCATCGCTTCAATGCTAACTGAACTACATCTAGCAAACTAGTCTACCCATTAGGGATGCAAATACAATCCCTATTCTCCAAGGGCTTATAATCTAATGGAAGTAATAACATAGAGAGTGGTGGTCAGGGATGGCCACACTGCCATTCCATAAGTCATTCCATAAGGAAGCCCATTGATATGCTCCATCTAGGAACCATGGCAGAGTTGACTATCATATTCACAGAACCAGAGGGGCTGAGGAAAGAGATGAAAGGCAGAGTGGCATTAAAATGTTCGGTGAGGTTATTGAGAAAGCTGAGGAGATGCCTGGAGAGGGGGCATTGAAGGGTAGCATGACAGGAACTTCTCTCATATGGGGCAGTGAGCAATCAGAATAGCAGAGGCTAAAACAGAAGAAGATTCTAAAATTAATTCAGAAGGAAGTCTATAGAGAAGTGACCCAGGGAACTGGCCCAAACCCATGCTGTTGAACCATTTTTATCAAGAACTTGACATGCCAATCAAATTTGCTGTTGACACAAAGCAGGAAGGGAGAGTTAGCCCCTGGGATACAAAGTCAAGATACAAAAAAAAAATGATGTGTTAGAATGTTGGGCTGGATGTCAAAAGAAAATTTAAAGGGATAATGTATATTTTGACACTTAGGTTAAAAAATTAGCATTACCAAAAATCTATTTAAGATGGTGGGTGTATGTGTAGACATTTCATATGATACGTTCTACAGGCATTGCTGATTTAGAATTGCACAGAGATTAGGAGTAGATTTATAGATTTGGGAGTCAACTTCAGAGAGATAATTAACCCCACGGGAGATGATGAAATCACCAAGAAAGACAGTGTGGATTTATAAGACAAGGTCCAAGTATTGAGTCCAATACTGAGTATTCTTAGAGAATTACATATTATTGTGACTTCTACATGGGTACAACTGCCCTTCTCTTATTTTAATGGATGATTCTTTCTAATTAGATGCTAACCTCAGCTATTTCAACCAAAGGGGAGATTGTGGTGGTGGTTGTGGCTATTGTTTTTGTTTGACCTCATCCAGTCCTGTCATGACTATCAGTTCTACTTCTATTATTATTAATATTTTATTTTTTTCTTTAGGCTTAATGATATTCAGCTGCAAAGGTAATAGGATGAGTTACTCTTCTACCATCACTTTGTATGTTTAATGATACCAAAAGTGGATTATTGTACATGGAGGTAGAAGAGAGAAAGAATGTGGTTCCATGGGAAGAGCAGAGGCCTTAGAGTCATGATGGTCTGGGTTCAGATGCTACAACAGACATATTCTAGCTGTGTGACCTTGGGCAATTCATTGAAACACGAGTCTCTGTTTCTTCTTCCTTCCTTCCTTATGAGGCTTACTAAGAACTTCCTTTACCAGTAGCCTATCAGGCAGTCAGTTCAAGAAGTATCATGCCTGTTTTTCAGATGGAAAGGGAAATTCAGCAAAGTCGAATCTTTTGTCAGAGGAGACACGGTGAGTAAAAGGCAGATGGGAGGGGAGAGAGGTGGAACGACAGGTATCATCAGACCTTCATAGTAACACATGACCATGAAATTCCCTCCCAGCTCTATATTTATATCTATATTTATATATTATTTTTATATATCTATGTTACCTGTTTCCAGCACACTCATTTTCCCAGTGCTCAGCCTTCTCATATCACCTTTGCATATTGCCTTCTTTCATTAGAACATATGTTTTTAGAAAAAAAGAACAGTCTTTTTTCCTATTTGTATCCCCAGAATATAGCTCACCATCTGGCAAAAAATAAGCACTAATTCCATATCTATCTCCCTGTCTATCATCCATCTATTCATCTATCTATATTTTCTTTACCCACTCATTCATCTGTCTATGTATCTATCCATCTATCTGTATAACCATCTGTGTATCTATTTACCTGTTTACTTGTCTATCTATCTATCTATCTATCTATCTATCTATCTATCTATCTATCTATCCATCCATCTGTCTGTCTATCGATCCATCTATCATCTACCTATTAATTTTCACCCTTTTAAAGGGGGAATGTAGGTTCCAAGGGCATGAAATTGTAAACCCTGCTTTTCTCTCCACAAATCCTAACCTCTCTATCTCCCTCATGGCATGTTGTTTGATATAAGGGGCAGTATGGTTTAGTACAGCAGTTTTGGATTCAGAATACTTGCAATCCCAAAACAACCCAATCCTTTCACTTGCTGGCTAGACCGCCATGTCTGGTCAGTTTCTCTCTCTTTCGTGGCCTTGGCCTCATTTTCCTCCTCTATCATTCTCACAAGGGTAATGATATGAGAACTGGAAGGAGAGAAGAGACGAGAAGGGTGCTGGAACTATAAGCATGGAATGAAGATGGCCAAGAAGCAGCATGATCCTGGTTCTGGCTCCCAGCTTGTCATGTTGAATACTCACGTCCAGAATCTGAGGTGAGAGATTCAATGGTGGGTAGGAGGTCAGTTCTGGATCTTGGCCCCCATACAGCTCGAAGATGGCCAGCAAATAGGCTAATGTGGCTGAATCCTAGACTTGCGGGGGGTGGGGGAAGAGAAGAGGGGAATGTCAAATAGAGTAATAAAAGGAGGAAGAGGCCAGATTGAGATCTTTTAGTGCCAGGAGAGGTAGAGTTGATATTTTGTATTGGAAGTAATAAGAACTGCTGGAATTAAAATGAGTTAGAGAGTGTTATAGTCAGAACCTTCCTTAAGAAAACGCACTTTAGTAGTTAATACAGGATGAAACAGAGAGGGAGGAGACAGACAGGAAAATGATCAGGACATGTTGCCATAGTCTAGGAGAGAGGTAATGAGTGGGGGCTGTGTGAGGAGAGGGAAACAAAAGTGAAAAATGTTAGAAATAAAGAAATGATAAGATTTGGGAAAGAATTAGACATATGGTAGGGCGGCTCTGTGGCCACCAGGCCTGGAATCAGAAAGACTCACCTTTCTGACTTCAAACCCAGTCTTAGACGCTTACCAGTTGTGTGACCCTGAGCAAATCACTTCACTTATTTGCCTCAGTTTTCTCATCTGTAAAATGAGCTGAAGAAGAAAATGGCAAACCACTGCAGTATCTTTGTCAAGAAAACCCCAAATAGAGTCACAAAAAGCCAGATGTGACTGAAATGACTGAACAGCAAATAGATGTGTGGAGTGAGTGAAAGTCCAAGTTGACTGGACTGCCCTTGGCAGAAAGAGAAAAGTAAGAACCAGACTGCCTGGTGAAACAGGGCTTCCAGGAAGTATAATTCCCTTTTTCTTTTTAAAACACCAGGCGACGTAGAGTGAACTGAGAACTCAAAGACATAGTCTGCACTGATATTGGGAGAATTATCAGAAGAAGAAACAATTTTAGGGTTTGGTAATTAGGATTGTTGACTTGCAGTTAGAAGGGATTTTTGTTATTCCCTCATTTTCAGATTCTTCATGACTCTGGGGTTTTCTTGGCAAATATACTGGAAATTTTACCTTGTTCTTCTCCAAATCATTTTTCAGATGAGGAAACTGAGGCATACAGGGTCAAGTAACTTACCCAAGGTCACAGTAAGTGTATGAATCTGGACTTGAACTCAGATCTTCCTGACCCAGAGCCTTATGCTGCATCCACTGTAGCACCACCTAGCTGCCCAGAAGGAACTTTAATGTCCTCTAATTCAATGCATTCATTTAACTTATTCCCAGGGAAATAAAATGGATTAAGTAGCTAGTGGAACAATACTCACATAAGTATGAATCCTGCCTCAGACCCTTATCGACTGTGTAGCCTTGAACTCTCTCAGTCTCAGTTTCCTCATCTGTAAAATGGGGGCAATAATCTCACCTCCCTCACATAGTTTTCATGAGGATCAAAGGGGATAAAGGATATAATGCATTTCACAAACCTTCAATTCTTATATAAAGACTATTCATTATTTTTGTTGTTGCAGTTATTATCATTATATAAGGTTACTTTCCAAGGTCACACAGGTTGAAGTTGGCAGATCCAAGTTGGAGCTTTGGTCTTTTGCCTACAAATCCATCAGTTTTTCTACTAAACCTACTGGGAGGGCTGTTGTTCAAGGGGAGGCTTTGGATGCCATTCATTCATTCATTCATTTGTTCAAGAAGAATTTATTAACTACCTGTGGTCTACCAGGCCTGGGTCCAGTGCTTGAGACATCTAGACAGAAGTAAGCTCTGGCCTGCAGCAACTTGCATTCTCTTTTCTCAGTTGTAAACTATGAAGTAAAGACCCAAAGCATGCAAAGTAGTCTAGAGGACTGGGGACAACTGGCAACTGAAGGCATCAAGAAAAGACTTCTTTGGGAGGGATAAGCTAAGGGAAAATTTGGAGGAAAATAGCCATTGTGTGGATTCCAGATGTGAGCAACCCCTCCCCCAACAGTGAGAACTTTGGGGGAGGATCCATCATAAAAAAGTCAGGAACTGGCCAGAGTAGATGCCCCCTTCCTTCACCGGGCAGAGATGGCCCCAGAACCCACGTGGCAGCCAGCCTGCCAAGAACCAAGGTGTCCCAGCTGACAATGGTCAGGTGGGGACTTCTCTTTGGTACCAGAGCCTTCAGAGGGAGACTTTAGAGAACATCCACCAGTCAGTCACTCAATAAGCATCTACTAAGCTTAGAGTTGGAAAGACCTGGGTTAGAATGTTAGAATGTAAACTCCAACACTTACTAGTTGGGACACTGGACCAACAACTTCACTTCTCTGAGACTGTTTTCTCATTGACACAAGAATAACAATATCACTGAACTCCCAGGGAGGGCTCCCAGCTCCTCTCAACCAGGCCATGTCCTTCCTGGACAAGCTCTCTTCCAACTGGAGAGAGCTCATTACATCCAGGGAGCCCCACTCATCGCCCTACTTTTCACTCTTGCTGTGAGGAGAGTCATTGATTCAGGACAATCCTTGCAAAGGCCTGTACATCAATACCCCAAGACTCAGCTCACCATCCTCCAAACATCCTGAATCGACTTCCCTGGCCCCTCTTTGCCTTAATGTGTTGTCTTCTGTTTTAGTTCGTAGAAGACAGCCTTTGTTTATTCATTTGGGGGTTTTGTGTCATTTGGTTTGGTTTCGGGTTTTTCATTTGTCTCCCAAACATTTAACCTGTGGTTTAGTGCTTAATATTTTTTTTCATTCACACATGCATAAAACAGCATCATTATGCAAAGCTCAATAAAAGTGTGAGCAACGCATATGCCTGGTGTGTGTGTGTGTGTGTGTATGCATGCGTGTGTGCATGCACATGCAGGCACATACAAGGCACAATGCCCTCGTGGATAGATGGCCAATATTGGGAGAGCTGGTTCAGTTCCAGTCTCTGCAGCATACAGTCCATAGTCTTTGGGGAAAAAAAGCATTTCCCTCTCGAGGCTCCAGGAGCGTTTCTAAGATGATAAATTACAGACAATTTACCAACATGCGTAAGTGAAAGGATTTCCTACGTGGACAAAGGTGGAGAATGTATGTGTCTGACTCATACATTTTTATTTGTTCAGTCTGATCTCAGTGCCTGGAAAGCATTTCTTTCTCAGTCTTACCTGTGAGAATTCCTTCTTTAAAGCACTGTTAAAGATCTATGGGCTGTCTACAGGAGACGTTTTCTGGCTCACCTCCGGCTTCCACTTTCCATCCCATTGCCTAGGATCTCTTGCCTCCTCCCAACAGAATATAAGCTCTTTGTGGGCAGGGACTTTCATTTGTTATTTTTTTTTGGACATTGTATCTTCAGTGCTTAGTACAGTGCCTGCCTCGCACATAACTTCTGCTCAATAAATACTTGTTAATCAATATTTAATATTTAATAACACCCTCACAAGAGTCCAGTGAGGTAGGATTATTACTATTCTTATTTCAAGGCAGAAGAAATTGAGGCTGAGAGAAGGGGTCAGGCTGGTGTTTGGCTGGGCCTCATTAAACTCTGGCTTCTGGGATTCATCTCGTTGTGCCTCTACTGTGGCTTCTCTGACCCTTTTTATGATGAAAATAAGATGAGACTGACTTCTTGTTATTTTATCTCTGCAAATGTCATTCTTCCTCACCTTGGAATGTCAATGCATTGCTATTGTTAGCTAGAGAATATATACACATATACATTATTATATTCATAATGAAATGTGTTGTCCTTTTGTTAGAACCTTTGTGTACTGGAAGTTTTTCCCCTTTCCCCTATAAAAGACTGAATTCATCAACAAAGGAGAACCCCAGAGGAGAAAGGTGGAAGTGTTTCCAACTCTGATCTTCACTTTAAAAGATGACTTCCTCTTGGCACTAGTCAGGAAACCTAACATTGTCTACTATCCTGTATGTCTATAAAGGTTTTATTACTTATTGATGGCCTCCTGGGCCATCTCCAGTCATCCTGATGAATATCACATCTGGATTCAGATGGCTCTGGAGGAGAAGTGAGGCTGGTGACCTCCCTCACTCAAAACAAAGTCAAGTGCAAGTCATGTCATCATTTCTCTGATGTCATGGTCTTCACAATGAAGGGAAAACACAATAAACTTATTGATGACTTTTATAGTCATCCTTGAAAGCAGCCACGGTGTCCCTTTCTTGTTTCCTCAATCATAACTTAGCAAAAAAAAAGTGGTCATGTGATTCCCCAAAGCCTCCAAACTGCTTGAGACCATAGAAAAGTCCTTCTACTTTCTCCTTATGAGTGCAACCCTTAGGAAACTGAAGATATCTCCCAATTCCACATTCTCATTTCTCTCAACCAATTACTATGCTAAGAGTTCCAAAATATTTGCTCTAGAAACAGAGGTAACAGAGAAACCCTTGTTCTCACCACGTTATGACCATCCTCAGACCATATGGTCCTCATGTGATCTTCATCTTCCGCCAGAACCCGAACACCTGCCCCTGAGACCCAGAAATCTGTCTGTCAAACTTGTCATTATTTATTCTAGTTCTCAGCCCACCAAATACTTCCCAGTCATCCTCAAGCCTACCTGCCTGCACCCCTCTGTTCAACTCTAGCTCCCCATTAGAAGGAAGAAGAAGAACAAGGAGAAGAAGAAGAAAAAAGGAGGAGGAGAAGAAATAAGAAGAAGGAAGAGGAGGAGGTGGGGGAGAAGAAGGTAGTATTTGTGTTAATACTTTAAGGTTTACGACGTTCTTTACATATGTTCAATCATGTGATCTTTACCAAATTCCTAAGACATAGGTGCTATTGTTAGCCCCATTTTACAGAAAAAGGAACTGAGGCATGGGGAGATTGAATGACCTGCTCAGGGACGAATAGTTAGTAAACGTCTGAAGCAATAATCAAACTTGGAGCTTCCTGACTCCAAGTGCTGTTCTCTGGTCACTATGCCACCTAGCTGCCTTTCATTATTTTTGAACATGTAAATCTTACCTAGACTTTCTGTTTTTTTTCTCTTTAGTCAGGATACTAAGTGACCACTGTGAACATAGCAATTGATTTCTGACAAATATAGAAGCTAAAATAAATAAGAGTAACTGAACAAGCCTCCTTATTGAAAAAATCGAGTCTCAAAGAGAGCCCTTATCTCACTCGCTGCAACAGGATGCGAGGAGCTCGTTTACTGGCCCCAATTCGAGCAGCTCCAGTTGGAACTTGGTTTCAGGTCCAAAGTATCTTCTACTATTCTACCTCTTAATAGCACTTTTTGTATCCTGCCTTTCTTTCATGACTTTTCTGAGATCTCATTCACTTTGAAGACTTAACTATTTTATCTCCGAATCATAGAATATCAGAGCAGAATGGAACCCAGAACCTAGAATGTTAGAGCTAAATAGGACCTTAGAACATAGTATGTCAGAATTGAAAGGAAACTCAAAATTATGCACATATATTATAGATTAACCGAACTGGGAAGACTAGGAGGAGGGAAACCCTTCAACATAGGACATAGAATGTCCAAGCTGGAGAGAACTTTTAAATCACCTCATGGAAATCCCTCATTTTATAAAAGAAGAAACTAACTTTGAAAAGTTAGCTGATGTGCTCAGGTCACCTAGAATGGTGTTGCCATAGTTAGGATATGACCATAAGGACACCCAAGTTAACTCTTGGGCTGTGTCCTAGTACCATATGATGACCTCATATAGTTAATATTTTATACTTTTGAAAATATTTACATCATTAATATTTTAATTTCCATTGGCTACTATAAAAAGGTATAAAACAGACTTTGATTGGCTTCTGATTTTATGCACATGCTTGTATTACAATATGGACTCTCACTGAAGGATTTACAGTGACTTAGTTTCATATTTATTATGGGTGAGTCAGAGAGATAAAAACCCTTACCTAACCTGGGAACAGCATTTCCCACTTACTCAAAAAACTAACAGCATCCTCCCTTGGGCAGTATCCGGTCCCTGGATTGCAGCCAGCTTGTATTCATGCAGCTGGTCCTGGAGTCAGAGGATGTGAGTTCAAATCTCACTTCTCATGCATGCTACTTATTTGACCTTGGACAAGTCATTTAATCTCCATGGGCCTCAATTTCCTCATCTACAAAATGAGAGGATTGGGTCAAATTGCTTCTGATCTTGCTTCCATCTGAAGGTCTAGGTTTCTATGATCAAATGGAGGTAAGAAAGGTTAAAGTGGCAGGGAGCCGGGGTTGAATTTTGGCTAAAATACTATTCATTGTAAAGATGACGACCAACTGCTTTCAGCAAAAGTCATCATCTGTTAAGCAATTAATGAGTTCTCATTATGTGCTTACTACAGGCAACATACTGTCCTAGGTTCTGATGTCACAGACAAAAATGAAATAATCTCAGTTCATCTAGTCAGGTAGAAATAAATATGTATGTACACACATATATAAACATAAATATATGTAAATGTGTACCTCCATGCTTGGTATACATATATATATATATATACATATATATATATATATATATAATATATATATATACATATGTTATTATGCCTAGTTCATTTTTAAGGGGGGGTTTAAGAAGGGTTTGCCAACATCTGCCAAGTTGGCTTATTATAAAATGGCCATGCTTCCCCTTTTGTCCATGGATCTAATACGTAGGATAGATTGTCATTAAAGAGCAAGTAATTGGTATGAGAGGGTGGGCAGGGGATGGGGGAACTATGCTAACTTTCTATTCCCCTTTGGTTTATGTTTCATACACTCAGTGTTTCAGGAACATTAAAAATTAGAGGTATCCATAAATATGGAGTCATTAGGTGGGGGAGAGAGGAGAAAACCACCAGGACTGTAGAAGTAAAACTCGAAGAAAACAGAAATGTGATTTTACACACACACACACACACTCACACACACATGCACACAGATACAGACACACACATGTGTGCGTGCACACGCAGACACACACACACACACACACTTAATTTTAGAGGAGAGGAGGTTGAGATCCCGGCAGGCTAAAGAAAATCACAGCTCCTTGAAACTGATAACTGTGTTCTTTTTATGGCATTTCAAAATTTGAAGGAAGCAGCATATTGAAGTAGAGAAAAAATGCACTCTGGGGTGAGAGGAGCCAGGGTCAAATCCCATCTTTGACAATTGCTACTTGTGTGACCTTAAGTAAGTCTTTTCCCTTCCTCTCCCTCTTCCTCCATGTAAAATGAAGGATTATGATGCAGTTGTCTCATGGGTAGGGCATTACTATAAGAAGAGAAACCCTAGTGACTCCCAACCACTGGTCACATCTTTCTACTAATTGGGACCCCATTTCCCAGTCCCTGCCTTAGTCTACCCTTCAGGCATGGTTTTTCTCCAAGAACAATCATAATACCTTCCCTCAGGAAGTTTTCATTTTCGTTGCAAAAAAACAAAAAATCGAAAAACAAAAACTCTGGGTCAGAAAAATGGGGAGGAGAAAAAATTGGTCAAGATGTCACCTTTCATGCCAGTCCCAGCGTTTACAGCCTTCTCCAAACAATCCTAGTGTTAACTCATTGTGAGGAACATCTATCTATTCTCTCCCTTCTGTGGGGAGGGAAAAAAAATGATGCCTTTTTTCCAGCTCAAGCCCCCAACCAGTAAAGCATAACTTGTGGTTATTTGTTTGTCTCTAGCACTACCTCCCCCAAACTGGCTTTTCTCTGCCAGCTGAGTAACGAAACATATAGATTAATAGAATAGCAGTTAATCACACCTATCTTGAAGAATCTGAAATTAAAAGAAATAAAAAACTCATTGGAAAAGGAAATAAAGAGAATATGCCTGCATCTCCCGGGGAGAGAGAGGGGACAAGAGGGAGAGTTTGAAGAATGATTATCCTTGGTCAAAATAGTTCCAATAATGTCCTTAATATAGCTTCTGTAGGAATCAGGGGGGATAGCTTGTCAGTCTCAGTTTGCTCCCAGTTCTGAACTGCTCCCTAGAGATTGAAAGGTGTGTGTGTGTGTGTGTGTGTGTGTGTGTGTGTGTGTGTGTGTGTGCGTTTACAGTGAAAAAGGGCAAGGGTTTCTTTAGAACAGCAGACACTAAAAGGGTCTTAGATTTAGGGATGTTTGAAGCCTTCAAGTATATGACACTCATTTTTTCAAAGGATTTTTTTTAATTACCAAGGAGTTATTCCCCATCCACCCTCAGTCACTGGGGGTGGGGGTTGGGGGGGTGGGAGGGACAGGAGAAAAGATATAAGCATAGGCAAGCAAAGCAGAAGCCCATATTGTCAACATCCAAAACTGTCTCATTCCACATTTTATTCCATCATGCCTCTGTCATGAGGTTGAGAGCATTCTTTCTTTATCACTGTTCCTCTAACAATCCCCTCTTTTAAAGATGTGGAAAGTGAGAATCATGGTGGGAAAGTGACTTGCTCAGAGTTCGCAGTCAGTGTAGGACCTGAAACTAGGTCCTTTGCCTCCACAGGCAGGAGAAACGCTTTCAGACAATGGCGTTGGGTTGGCATTTAATGATCTCTGAGATTTCTTCCCCATCTAAAATCCTTGGGCCCTTGAAAGAATATCTTTGTATTATTGTGACACTCCAGAGAGATCAGACCAGGAAGGAGGTGGAAGAGGAAAGAACTGAATTATGGGATTGATGACTCATAGCCTCAGAGACCTTACTGAGGAAAAGAACTGCGCCAAGACCAATAACAAAGAGGGGGAAGCAGTGCCAGGTGCCAGGGGAGGCAGTCATTCTGAAGACAGAGCACTGAGCCATCCAGTCCTTCAGGTTGCATTTTTAAGGGGAGAAGGGCAGGGAAGATGGAGTACAACACTTCAGTCTTTCAGCCATCATTACAAGAAGACAGGAGACTAGCCAAGGTGCTGCCTCCTGAGGGTGGGTCCAGAATGGTCTGGGGAGGGTACAGTCGTCCTCATTATTTTATAAACACTTTACTGGAAGGGAAGGGGAGAGGAAAAGAGACAGAGAACATAGAGTGGCAGAGACACAGATAGAGAGACCAAGATTAAGGCAGAGAGACAGGTGCTGACTAGGTACCATATGTTCACTCTGCAACTAAAAAAAATATCCTCTACTCAGGAATTCCAGGTCTTTCCCCTGAAGGCCAGAGATACGTAAAGTTGAGTAGATTTATGTACAAAGACTGAAAATATTGGCTTGCCCAGCAGATATCAAACTGTTTGCAAGTCTCTCTGATTCCAGGCAATCAAGAGAAACTAGGAGGAAATAAAAGACTGGGAAGAACTCATTTAGATTACAGAAAGCTTGGTGTGAACCTCAGGCCACTGGGGTAGAACCTCAGGGATGTCTGTGGCCACATTTACTAGATGCAGTAGACAGAGGAGGCAGGCCAGGGGCCTCCCTATGAAAATGCATTGTGACTTCTATTTCACAAGTGAATTTTGAGAGCTGCCTAGAGCAATGAAAGGACAAGTGACTTGCTCAGGGTCACACAGCAAGTGTGGGTCAGAGATGTAATCTGAAGCCAGGCCTTTCCCACTATGAATCTGAAGTCCGGTTCCCTATCCCTCAAGCCACACTGCCTCGTAAAGCAATTGAAGGACTCTGAACAGCCTGGTGACAATCACATCCTCTTTCTCTTGTTCCAAGTCTCTACCTTACTTGCCCAACCACTGGGATCCCTGCCAAGATGGTGGCAGTGCTTTGGGAAAGAAGGGGTTAGATTCAAGAGATGTTATGAACATAAAATTCACAGTACTGCTCAATATGTTGGACATGAGGAGATGTGAGGGAGGGAGGGAGTCAAGGATGAGAACTGAGTTGGGAGCCTGCATGAATACAAAGGTGATATGATGCCCTTAACAATTCAAAGGAAGTTAGAAAGAAAGGAGAGTTTGGTGGGCAGCAAAGATAATGAGTTCAGCTTGGCCATATTGAGCTTACGATGTTTATGGGACATCCAATTAAAGACTCCAGCAGGAGTTGAAGATGTGAGAGTGCAGGTCAGTAGAGAGGTTAAGGCTGTCTAAGTAGATTTGAAAATCATCAGCACAGAGATGATAATTGAAGCCTTAGAAGCTGATGAGATCACAAGAGAAGTCGTAGAGAGAGAGATGAGAAGAGAGCTCAGGACAGAGTGGGGGGGGGAAAGGGGGGGGAGACATACCTATGATTAACAGGAGTGACCAGGGATGCAGATACAGCAAAAGAGATTAAAAAGATGTCTGATAGTAGAAGGAAACCAGAAGAAAGGATGTCCCAAAAGCTTATGTCCCATAGGAATCCCCTCCCTAACTAACCAGAGAAGGATTCATTCAACCTCTTCTTGATCACATCCAAGAAAGGGAACCTTCTCTGAGTGCTCTGATTGTCCAGAATTGTTTTCAGAAAATCCAGTCTGAATCTGTTTCTGTGCAACATCCACCTCCTCCACCTCCCCAGGGAGGCAAGTAGAACAAGGCGAATTTCTCTCCCAGGTGACAGCCCTCCAAATGATTTGTGAATCTCTAAAAGGAGCATTGTTCATGATGCAGCCAAAGGGAGGTATGCCCAAATGGGCATCATCTCTGAGGAGAGGTTTATGAGGTTTATGGCCACAGTTGCCCTGGTAGGAATCCATTTACATCCATCACAGGCAAGGAAACCTCAGTGGCTTCTTGCAATACATCTAGATCAGAGCATGATGCCTTGAGTGGTAGGTCCAGGCAAAACTTCCATGTTTACCTCTGTCCTGGGCTTGTGCACACTGGGATATGCACTGCCATCTGTCCTGCAGAGGCCTGACTCCCAGAGCTGCCTATGGCCTCCAACCCCTTCCTTCTTCAGTGGTAAAAAAGCCTGTCATGTTGGATCCTTTGAGCATCATAGCTTACAGGAATTTGAAAGGCCAGAGATATAGTCTGACTATAGCATCAAGGAATCCCCACCATGACACTCACAAATGCTTGTTTTGGCCTCTGCTTGAAGATCTCAAAGAAGAAATAACACCCCCCACTTGGTATGTCCCATTCTGCTCTGGGGCTGCTCTGAGTTTCTAGAAGGTCCTGCCCCACCCACTCTCACCAAGTGTAAATTAGCCTCTTGGCAGTGTTTCCCATTGCTCTAGCTTCTTCCCCCTGGCACCAAGCAGAAGGATTCTCATCTGCATGCTACAGGAGAGGCCTTCAAAAGCCAGCTCTCCCAGTACCCTGAGTGTCCTATTCTCAGAGGAAATGTGATCCATTTTTACTTCTGTCAATATTGCCTTTCTCCCCTGCCTCTCAAAGCAAACACATCTCAGATGAAAGGATTCACTCTAAAATGTTCAAATCTCCAAAAGAGGTTAACCCAGTTTCAAAAGTTTGTTGTATGAGGAAGAAAAGAAGGGAAGGAAAGAGGGAGGAAGGAAGGAAGGAAGGAAGGAAGGAAGGAAGGAAGGAAGGAAGGAAGGAGGGAGGGAAGGAAGGAAGGAGGAGGGAGGGAAAGAAAGGAAGGAAGGAAGGAGGGAAAGAAAGGAAGGAAGAAAGAAAGGAAAGAAAGAAGAAAAAAGGGAAGAAGAAAAGGATATTTGTGTTTTATATGTTTATATATACGTGTGTGTGTGTGTGTGTGTGTGTGTGTGTGTGTGTGTGTGTGCTTCTTAAAGAGGTCAGATTTCAACTTACATAACTCAGGCCTTCCCAGGCCCAGATGCTGGCCTGTTATTTCATATTTAGCAAGCCTCCCCTCTCTGCTGATTCCCCAAGGGTTGCCTGGTTTAATATGCTTCATTGCCTTTGATATGGTCCAATCCAGCTGTCTTGAGAGCTTGCTGAATTCTTTAACTCTCCTAAGCCTGAGTAGGGAGGGAAAATAAAGCAAACAAAGCTCACTGCTCAGTGGGTCAAGACATCTAAGTTCAAATCTCAGCTCTTCACCTTACCAGCTGTGTGACCTTCACAGCGTCCATTCTCTTCTCTGGGGCTCAGCTTCTTGTCCTGTAAAATTGGACTGATCAGAGGCCCTTCTGGCAGCCCAGGGAAGCCTATGGACATTTCTCAGAATTCTTTAAATGCATACAATTTTTTTAAAAAAGAAAAAGCAGGATCACAAAGAAAACGGCTATAGGAAATTTTATTTATCATTTTTAAAGCCATAGAGCCTAGATTAAGAATCCTTGGAGGAGATGGTCTCGAAGGTCCATTGTAACTCCGAATTCTATCATTTGGATCCTAAGAAGGAATCCATTAGTGAAAGGGGCTGTGTTTAGTTCCCAGAAAACAAATAGAAAGGAAAGACAAACCCTGGTTATCATAGAAGTCACATTCTAGTAGAAAAAGGAAAAAAAAAACCGCAGGGAGGTTTTACTGTCAGTTGGATATCAAATTCTCATTGTCCTTAGGGCCTTAGAGTACAGCAGCAGGATCTGTGCTGGTGCCTCCTCTTTCATTCTATTTCTGTGGATAGCAACAGTTCTCTAATCATTCCCCTCCAAGATGTATTTCTGATTCTGATGTATCTAATGATATTTGGGGGAGTTATACTTCCACTGGAGGATGGGATTTATTGGATTAATTTCTTCTGCTTTTAAAAATAAGAGTCTGTGTCTTTTCAAATAGACTTTTTCTTCCAAATAGTGTCAAGGGAAGTGACTTTTTTGGGTGACTGAACACTGGGTCTCCTAAGAAGAGACAGCTATCACATGAAGGAAAGATTATTGTACATGCTTTGTTTGCCCCCGCTCCAAGGGGGCAGTAATGGGTACAATCTACAGAAAGGCAAATTCTGGCTTGATTCAAGGATCCAAAAGTAATTAATAAGAGAAGTGTCAGGTTCTTCCTCATTGGAGGTATGCATTCTAGGAAAATGTTGTGTTGAGTTTTTTGTAAAGAGAGTCTGTGTGTATATTGGACTTGACTATTTCCAGCTTCTTATCAAATGTGAGATTCCGAGATCCTCCTTTTTTTGTCAACCGTACCACCTGTGGGCAAGACCTCCTAGGCTTGTGGTCGGAGAACTGGAAGGAGCCTGAGAAGTCCGCTGGTCCAAACCCCTCATTTATACATGAGAAAACTGGTGTTCAAAATGATAAGACATCCTCATCCGGGTCATACAGACCATAAAGGACAGAGAAGGGTTTGAAATTAGGTACTGAGAGTCCGCCACTTTTCCCACTACGCCATTTGACTCCTTGGCATCTATACAAGGGGAAGAATAGCATTTGTACTGTAAGAATTAAATTACTTCAATATATAGTAGATGTTTTATAATCTGGATGGTATGGTACAAATGTTGTCCTACTATTGCCTTTCTACAGGATGCTCCAAGTGAACTGGGAACATTTCTGACAGCTGGGCAGTGCCACAGTGCACAGAACATTTGGCCTGGAGGCAGGAAGCCTTGAGTTCAAATGCCATCTCAGACACTTACTACCTGTGCGACCATCAAGTGGTCACCACTGTCTACTTCAGTCTCCTTTA
The DNA here is from genome assembly GCA_023548195.1 of Bettongia penicillata ogilbyi. Lineage (NCBI taxonomy): Eukaryota > Metazoa > Chordata > Mammalia > Diprotodontia > Potoroidae > Bettongia > Bettongia penicillata. The sequence continues at coordinate 795,321 of JAJHZJ010000710.1, read as the reverse complement.
CTGTAAAATGGGGTAATAACAGCACCTGCCTCCCATGGTTGCTGTGAGGACCGAATGAGATACTGTTGATAACGTTCTTGGCATAGTTCAAGGCACACAGTAGGCACTTACTAAATGCTCCCTTCCTTAGCTGACATGACAGTCTGCCATTAGTCTGCTCAGAACCAGATTGAAGGGCCCTAAAAATCGATCAGTAGTTTGTTCTTTACTTAGGTAGACGGGGAGAGCTGTTGGCCCTATTTCCAGCAGGATTTTAAGAAAATCCTCTTTGGCACTGAAAAGCCCCCTACAATCTGTCTCCAGTCTGTCTTTGCTGGCTGACTACACACTATGACAACAAAATGAGAGGATATTAGCACACCTCCTGGTACACAGTGAGCACTTAATAAAGGCTTGTTCATCCATTGCCACCCACATACACACAGGAATTCTGTTCTCCAGATGAACTGGATCAGATACTATTCCCTTTATGTGACACAGCATCTCTCACCACCAGATTTTTGTACTCATTCCTCCCCGCACCCAAATTGTTCTCCTGCCTCACCTCTCCCTCTTGGAATCTTCTTCAAGAAATCTCTCCTTTTCACCTCCCCAGTCCAGCTCCCAGTTATTAATGAGCCCTGAAACCAGAATAAGCCATTGACTCATTTGGTATATACATTTATTTATTTGTGAACATGGTTTACTTTGCCTATAGATTATTAGCTCCTTGAAGACAGAGTTTTACATTAGTGTGTTTGTCTCCACCCATAACTAACACATTGTTTAGCAATTATTAAACATTTTAAAAATACTTTCTGATTGATCTCTTCAAAGAACTATGAGAATACTGGTTTGTTTATGTGTGGGTGTGTATGGGGGATCTCAGAACTCTCCACATCTCAACAATGATCCTTACACTTTCCTGTGGAGATTTCACACACACTCATACACACTCACAAACACGTATGTGTGTGTGTGTATATATATATATACACTGGGGCTATATATATATATACAAACATGTGTGTGTGTGTGTATATATATACACTGGGGCTATATATACATATACAAACACGTATGTGTGTGTGTATATATATATATACACTGGGGCTATATATATATATATACACACACACACATACCTAATCACAAAAACATACGTATATGTATATGTATGTTTGCATACATACATACATACATGATCATATGACTACACGGTGACCAAACGTGTGGACATGCTCATCTCTGAATTTGGTTAGCCAGGACAGTGCACAAACAGTCTATGACCATCGAAGAAAGCCTTTTTAGCTTAGAAGTGTCAGCCAGAGCTTACAATCTCCTGAGACAATCTTCAAGAAATAAGGGTAATGCTGCTATCCTAAATAGAGCATTTAAGAAGTGTTGTAGTGAAGAAATAATATTAGGATGGAGAACTTGTGTTTCTATTCCACATTAAGCACTATTGAAGCTTTCCACAAACTTGTGAGGTAGTCAGAGCCAGGTATTTATGTTATTATTATTTTTATTATTAATAATAATTATTGCTAATTTTTGTCATTACCCAGATCAGGAGATTTCAAGGTCTGACTCAGTTGCATCAGGGTAACATAGCTTCTAGTGTCTGAACCAGGACTGGAATTCAATGTGTGTGCTGCCCCTTCCAACTAGAATGTATAATTCAATCATCAAGTATATATTAAGTACCTTCTATATGCCTTGCATTTGCTGGACACGAGAGATGTGAACATAAAAGCAAAATTCTCTCTGCCCTCAAATTATATCTTAGTTGGGCAAAAAATGGGAGCACTCACAAATCTATGGAGAATAAATATGAAATGAAGACGAAGTAGTTTGTAGGGGGAGGAAAAGGAGAAGAAAGCCTTGAAGTCAGGAAATGTTTTATTTTCTATTTTTAGGGCCAGCAGTGTTCCTGGAATAACACAGGTATGTAACCAATGAGTACTGATTGCTTGATTTTCCAGTAAAACAAGATTTTGAGGCATCTTAAACCTATTTACCTCCCAGGTTTGACCCAGGGCATTCTCATTCAACTACATCTCCTCATTGTTCCAATGACCACAAAGGTGGCTAAAAAGTGCTTAGAGCTTGGTCAGATATTCAAGATGCCAAGGTCATCCACTACAATCCTGGTCATCCCTAGTCATCCTGACTTTTGTCTTACCACTGGACTTTGATGACTCCAGAAAAAGAGAGACATGCTGTTAATTCTGTGTAACTCTCCCTCAATTAAATTTAATTCACAGATGAATGAAGACATCTCCAGTGTTGTCAATGTTCCTCTTTGAAAACAAAGGACAACCAAAGCAACAACATCTCATAAGGATAAAAGATTTGAAATAATGCACAGTGAATAAATGCCTACTGTGTGTAGAGCACTATCCTTGGTGCTGAATATTCAGGTATTTACATTTTTTTCTATTTCAAATTTCTCTGTAATGTAGAGACTAATTCTAATTTATTGAACCAGAACTTAGAAATACATGGTTTATTTTCTACCTGTGTGATGTGGTCGAGTAATATCCAGACACCAAGCTGGTAATTTATCCCTGCTGTGTTTTCAGCAAGAGCTCAAAGAAGCTTGCATAAAATTTAAAATGTCACTACTTCTCTGATTACAGAAAAAAGCTTTACTCAGCTAGATGGGATTTAACAAACCAAGGAGAGCTAAAAGGAGTATGCTGTCATTGTGTAGCCTAATTCAGAAGATCAGAAATCTAGTGATCTCAGAATTTTCCTCTCTCCATAATGTCAATTGGAGTTCAAAGCCACAGAATTGCATATGATCACAGGATTCAGTGATGGAAGGAACCTTGGAGATTGTCGTATCCAATTCTCCCACTCTATTTTGAAAAAAAAAAGAATCCATGAGAGATGAGAGAGGAAGAGACTTGCCCAAAACTAAAAGAGTATTAAGTAACAATCTGAGGATTTGAGTGCACTTTTTTTTAACACTGAATGCAATGTTCTTTACATCATAAAAAAACCCTATTAACCTGCATGTACTTATTAAGTGCCTACTATATACAATGTATTTAACTAGGCTCAGGTCATGCAAAAATAATTTTTGAAATGCTGACACACTTTTTGTCGTTAAGCTTCTTACATTCTAATATGAACACAGTTTTTCCAAACCCAAAACACACCAGATAAAATAAAAGCAAGCTAATTGAGGGGGCATTATTTACTTGGAGGAGGGGACCAGGAAAACCCTCATGCATAGTTGACCCTAGATCTGGATCTTAAAGGAAACTAAGAATTGCACATAATGATGGAGTGCATTGAAGGCATGAGTAACAAAGTACAAAAGCATGGAGAGAAGAAATGGAGTTTCAAAGGCAAGGAACAGAAAGAAGACATTCTGGGGCCAGCATTCAGAAGCAGTCTAGTTCTCTTTGCATAATATATCTCCTTAAATACTGATATGCCCCTCCCTGCCCATGACCTCCCTTGTGCAGACTATAATTTCATCCACCAATCCTCATATTCACCTGATAAAAAATTTTAACTCCTTATTCTGACATTTAAGCACCTCTTCAATCTGGCCAATTTACTTTCTTTCAGTCTTACTTGGCAATGTTGCCCTTTCACAGCTCTTTCTTTCCACCAAGAACCAAGACAGTTGCCACTTCCTCTATGAAGTCTTCCAAGATCCCCATAGCTGTTGACATTCTCTTCATCATCAGATGTTGAAAGAGTAGTCTGATCTCTCTTTTTCCCCTATCACTTTCAGCCAGTATTTATAACTTTTCGGAGGTAATGGCATAGGTAATATTTTATCATCCTACTCTGTATGACTGAAAAAAGTTCATTTGATAATTTGGTATAATTATTGTCTTGGACATTATTCTGCTTGGTGAGGGGATAAAGGATTTACTAGCCAATTCGTTCTTATCCTTTATGTTCATTTGGCTAGGAAAATGTCCCCAAAAGGGAAGAAAATAAGACTACAGAAGGTTGCTTGCTTGGTGAACAGGTATTTTCCTCCATCCTTTCAGATGAGAAAGAGCAAAGCACACCATCAGACAAAGGTATCAAAGTGAAATCTTCTGCATCCAAAAAATATACAATAATCTCAGACCATGGAAGAGCTCAAAAGGGATTTTGAAAATCAAGTAAGAGAGGTGGAAGAAAAATTGGGAAGAGAAATGAGAGCAATGAAAGAAAATCATGAAAAGCAAGTCAACGGACTGCTAAAGGAGACCCTAGAAATGCCAAAGAAAATAACACCTTCAAAAATATCTAACCCAAATGACCAAAGAGGTGCAAAAAGCCAGTGAGGAGAAGAAAGCCAAATTAGTCAAATGGAAAAGGAGGTTCCAAAGCTCACAGAAGAAAATAGTTCTTTAAAAACCAAAAATGGATCAGATGGAAGCTAATGACTTTATGACAAACCAAGAAATTACAAAACAAAACCAAAAGAATGGAAAATAGAAGACAATGTGAAATATCTCATGGGAAACAACTGATATGGAAAATAAATCCAGGAGAGACAATTTTAAAATTATGGGACTACCTGAAAGTCATGATCCAAAAAAGAGCCTAGACATCATTTTTCATGAGATTATCAAGGATAACTGCCCTGATATTCTAGAATGATAAGGTAAAATAAATACTGAAAGAATTCACCAATCACCTCCTGAAAGAGATTCAAAAAGAGAAACTCTTAGGAATATTGCAGCCAAATCCCAAAGTTCCCAGGTCAAGGAGAAAATGTTGCAAGCAGCTGGAAAGAAACAATTTGAGCATTGTGGGAATACAATCAGGATAACACAAGATCTAGCAGTTTCTACATTAAGGGATCACAAGTCTTGAAATATGATATTCCAAAAGTCAAAACCAAGAATCACATACCCAGTAAACTGAGTATAATACTTCAGGGGAAAAACAATGGTGATTCTATGAAACAGAGGACTTTCAAGCATTCTTGATGAAAAGACCAGATCTGAATAGAAAATCTGATTTTCAGACATAAAAATCAAGAGAAACATGAAAAAGTAAATAGGAAAGAGAAATCATAAGGGATTTACTTAAGTTGAACTGTTTATATTCCTACATGGAAAGATAATATTTGCAACTCTTGAAATTTTTCTCAGTATTTGGGTAGTTGGAGGGATAATATCCATATATGTATAGACAAAGGGCAGAGGAGAGTTGAATAGGAAGGTATGATATCTAAAATATAATATTAAATGGTGAGATAGGAATATATTGGGAGGAGAAAGGGAGAAATGAAATGGGGCATATTATCTCTCATAAAAGAGAAAAGAAAAATCTTTTTCAGTGGAGGGGAAAAGGGGGGAGGTGAGACATAAAAAGTGAAGCTTACTCTCATCACATTTGGCTTAAGGAAGGAGCAACATGCTCACTCAATTTGGTATGTAAATCTATCTTACACTACAGGACTGTAGGCGAGAAGGGGATAAGTGGGGTGGGGGGATAATAGAAAGGAGGGCAAGTGAAAGGAGGGAGTAATTAGAAGTAAACACTTTTGGGGAGAGGCAAGGTCAAAAGAGAGAATTGAATAAATAGGGGTCAGGACAGGGTGGAGGGAAATATAGTATTTCACAATATGACTCTTATGAAAGTCTTTTGCATAACTACACATGTGTAGCCTATGTTTAATTGCTTGCCTTCTCAGTGGGGATGAGTGGGGAGGGATGAAGGGAGACAAGTTGGAACTCAAAGTTTTAAGAACAAATGTTGAGAATTGATTTTGCATGCAACTGGGAAATAAGAGATACAGATAATGGGGTATAAACATCTATCTTGCCCTACAAGAAAAAAGAGAAGATGGGGATAAGGGAAGGGAGGGGTGTGATAGAAGAGAGGGCAGATTGGGGGAAGTGGTAATCAGAATGCATTGTGTCTTGGGGTGGTGGGGAGGGGAGAGATGGGGAGAAAATTTGAAACTCAAAATCTTGTGGAAATAAATGTTGAAAACTAAAAATAAATAAATAAATTGAATAAAAAACAAAAGAAATAGAGCTTTTGTTTGAAATTAGAGCACACAGATTCATGAATCCAGCATTGCCACTTAGCACTTGTGTGACCTTGGTTAAGTCACCTGACCTCTCATGGTCACAGTCTCCTCATCTATAAATTTAGGGTTCTGGTAGCAATCTCTCAACTCTAGAGATCCATGTTCTATATTCTTTGGACCTATCCAAGTCTTGCTCCTATGACTGATCCCATGGTATCTCAGTATCAACATAAGCTAACCATGAGCTATAAGGTACCTAATGTCAAGAGTGCTTAGTGAGGAAAAGGCCATGATGGAGTTAAGGAGACTGAGATCCAGTAGATGACATGGGAATACCAGGTGGGAAACAATTTAAGGTCTGAGATGAAGTTTTCAAGAAGTTTAGATTTGGAAATGGTAGGTCTTACCATCCTCCAACATCTCCTTTCTCTGTTTTCTCTCAGGGTGAGCTAAAAGGGAAAGAAAATCAAAAGAATAGAAGTAGAAATCAAATGAGTGACACTCAGGAGATCCAGGAACTCTGCTGTTCAGACCAGAAAACTTATTTTAAAAGAATTGTGAGTCATGCAATCAGACCCTTTGCCTCTAAAGCAGCAAAAATAGAAACAGACATCATAGATCACAAGTAGTCAAGGTATCTGGGTAATCCCTTTGTCTGCATAGGAGGCCATGGTGTGTGTGTGTGTGTGTGTGTGTGTGTGTGAGAGAGAGAGAGAGAGAGAGAGAGAGAGAGAAGTAGAAATAGCTTTCAAATTGTGAATTTGTGAATAATGAAATATTTATTGGACAACACCCAAGCACCAAAGGACCCTGATAGAGATTTAACAAACATTTCCATCAGGTGCAAAAAGTAGTTTGGTATAATAGCATGATGATTGAAAAAGTATTGATGAAGAGCTTATTATGTGCTGGGCATTATACTCAATAGTAAGGTTAGGAGTAAAAATAAGGAAGACAATCCCTGCCCTCTTGGAGCTACTCTAGGCACTTAAAAGGACATGATGGTTAATGAAGGCTCACTGAGGATGGGAAATGGAGCCACAGGGTTGTAAAATGGCACATTCTACGAGTAGTGCTTTCTATTGAAGAAGACTTACATTTCTAATTTCAGAGCTAAGGGTTAGAGTTAGAAAGAGAGAAAGAACAGCCTTAGGGAGAGGGAGCAGAGGATTGGCCCCTATAGGTAGAGTGTTATTGAAAGAAGGAGTAGTCTTCTCTCTACCTCTCAAGGCAGAAGGCCTTGATTCCTTCCCCTTTCCCAGGCTCTATTTTCCTTTCCACCACTCTTGGGAGCTCAGAAGGCTGAGGACCAGAAGGCCTTTGCTCTCTTGACTGTCATAGGGCTGAACCACTCACACATGTTGGTACCTGGAGTAAAGTCTCCACCAGCCGTCCCTAGTCCCAACTCTTACCTCAACTAGTAAGCACTGCCAATAATTGCTCTACAGTGGAAAGAGCCTTCTCTAAAGTCATGAAAAACACCCAAGGCTTTGTTACTGTTGTTCATGACTCCCTTGGAAGCTTTCCTCCAGTTTTCGTTCCATCGTTGGCCCTGCCAAGGATGTTTTTCCTCAGTACAAGGGAGTGGATGGAAGGAATTTTGGGTTGTCATTCTTGGACTGTGAAGAATTTCCATTTATATGGCCTTTTTCAAACTTAAATTTATTTTTATTTATAACTTCTGGCATTCTACTTTTGTCCATTTGACAGAAATCTGTGGTGGACTGCCTAGGTAAAGAGTCCTGTGTGCTGAGTAGGGGTACCTAGTGCGAAACAATGAGGCCGAGTTCCTGCCTTCAGGGAACGTATGCTTGCTTGCTTTTTGTTTTTGCTTCACTTTGCTTTTTGGTTGTTTGTCACTGTGTGTATGTGCACATGGGGGTGGGGGGTAGGGAGTGGAAAGCCATAGGAGGAGCCAGTGTTAAGAAGACTGAGTCAGAGAGCCAACTTCAAATCTTAATTGCCCCACTGATTATAAATAGACCTTGGTCAAGTCTGTGATGCTCTGGAGAGAAATCTAGCTCATAAATGTGTTGAACTGGATGGCCTCAGAAAGATCTCTTTCAGGTCTGAGATGTGATCAACTGATGTTTCAGTGATTCAGGGAACTTCCTCTGCCTGGGCTGCTTAGTTTCTTTTTCAATAAAAGTACATATGGCTCCTACTCCTTGCTCTCCCACAAATTCCCTGCCTGATGGTGAATTAAGAAATGCCCATCTCTGGGTCTCAATTACCCCTTTAGTACAGTGAGGGGCCAGGGCTGGGTCCAAGGCCAGTCTCTTCCATGTCTTAGATGAGGAGTTTGTGCAGCTTTCAGGGGAGGTTGTAAGAGCCAAAGCAATCACAATAGTGGTAAGGGAGAGAAGGGAAGGACAGAGTGATCCCTTCACTGGGTAATTTCGGAAGGCATTGGGCCACACAAAACAGCCGGAAGCTGATGGACACTCCATCTAAACCTACTTTTGCCACAAAGGTATTCCTACAGTCCTCAGCTATAGCTGACTGGCCCAGATCTCCCATCGGAAAAAGAATAATCCAAGTCACGCTTACCCAAACACAGTTCTGTTCACAGACTTCATGGACTTGAGCACTGATAAGGAAATTTAGAGGTGATCAAATGTGACCCCTTACTTCATAGCACAGGAAAGGAAGTCCTAGGGAAGGGAAATGATTTTGTCAAGTCCACATAGTAAGTGTAAGATACAAAACTTTTGCCAGGGAAGCACCAGGAATCTCACTCAGGTTTCAGGTCAAGATTTCCTGACCTCAACTGAAATGCCCTTCCCAGATGGGCCAAAATTCAAAGAATCACCAAATCAACAAGTTAAAAAGGACTTTAGAGGTCATTTATTTCAAACTGAAAAACTATCTTGAACAAGTAAGCAGCAGCTTCTGATTGAGGATCTATAGTATGAGAAAGCCATAAACAACCAAGGCAGCCCACTTTGCAGATTAAGAAAGTGAGGTCAAAAGTTGCAGGATATAAAATAAACTCAAATAAATCATCTGCATTTCTTTATATTCCTAACAAAGTCTAACATCAAGAGATAGAAAGAGAAATTCCATTTAAATTTACTACAGACATTACAAAGCATTTAGGAATCTACCTGTCAATACAAACCCAAGAACTATAAGAACACAATTACAAAACACTTTTCATACAAATAAAATGAGATCTAAATAATAGAAAAAAATCAGGTGCTTATGGGTAGGCATAGCTAATATAATAAAAATGACAATCCTACCTAAATTAATTTACTTATTCAGAGCTATACCAATCAAACTATCAAAAATTATTTCATAGAGCTAGAAAAATAGCAAAATTCATCTAGAAGAACGAAAGTTTGAGAATATCAAGGAAATTAATGAAAAGAAATGCTAGGGAATGTGGCCTAGCCATACCAGATCTTAAACTGTGTTATAAAACAGCAATCATCAAAATCACTTGGTACTAGCTAAGAAATAAAGAGATAGATCAGTGGAATAGGTTAGGTACACAAGATACAGTATTCAATGACTACAGTAATTTACTACTTGATAAAGCCAAACACTCCATCTTCTGGGATAACAACTCATTATTTAACAAAAACTACAGGGAAAACTGGAAAATAGTGTGGCAGAAACTAGGCCAACTTCGTATACTGTTTACCAAGATAAAGTCAAAATGAGTACACAATCTAGATACAAAAGTTGATACTATAAGCAAACTAGGAGAGCAAGGAATAGTTTACCTGTCACATTTATGGAGAAGTGAAAACAATTATCACCAAACAAGAGATAGAGAGCATTATGAAATGCAAAATGGATAATTTTGATTACATTAAATTGAAAATTTTTTGCACAAACAAAGCCAATGCAACCAAGATTAGGAAGGAATCAGAAATTGGGAAACAAATTTTACAACCAGAGTCTCTGATAAAGGTCTCATTTCTAACATATATAGAGGACTGAGTCAAATTTATAAGAATACATGTTATTCTTTATTAATAAATGGTCAAAGGCTAGGAACAGGCAATTTCCTATCTATAGTCTATAAAGCTATCTACAGCAGTCATATGAAAAAATGCTTTAAATCTCTATCTATTAGAGAAATGCAAATCAAAACAACTCTGAGATGCCACATCATATCTATCAGATTGGCTAACATAAAAAAACAGGAAAGCAATAAATTTTGAAGAAGATGTGGGGAAACTGGAACACTAAAGCATTGTTGATATACTTGTGAACCGATCCAACCATTCCAGAAAGCAATTTGGAACAATGCCCTAAAGGCTATAAAGCTCTGCATACCCTTTGACCCAGCTGGACCACTTCTAGGTCTGTAGCCCAAGGAAATCATAAAAATGGAAAAATGACCCATGTGTACAAAAATATTTCTAAAAGATCTTTTTGTGAATTGGAACTTGTGGGGATGCCCATCAATTGGGAAATGGGTAAACAAGTAGAGGTACATGAATCTAATGGAATACTATTTTGCTATAAGAAATCATGAGCAGACAGACTTCAGAAAAACCTGGAAAAGACTTCCATGAACTTATGCCGAATAATGTAAGTGGAACCAGGAGAACATTGTACATAGTAATAGCAACACTGTGTGATGACTTTGACAGACTTATCTCTTCTTAACAATGCAAAGATCTAAGATAAGTCCAAAAGAATCATGATGGAAAATACTATCCATATCCAGAATAAAAAGAACTATGGAGCTCTGAATGCAGATAAAAATATTCTATTTGTTCTCTCTCTCTCTCTCTCTCTCTCTCTCTCTCTCTCTCTCTCTCTCTCTCTCTCTCTCTCTCTCTCTCTCTCTCTCTCTCTCTCTTCCTTCTCATAGTTCTTCCCATTGGTTCTCATTCTTCTTTACAACATGAGTAATGTGAAAATACGTTTAATGTGAATGTATATGTAGAGCCTATATCAGATTGCACAGTCTTGGAGTTGGGGGAGGAGGAGAGGGAGGGGTAGAAAATATGAAACTCAAAATCTTGTGGAAGTGAATGTTGAAAACTCAAAGTAAATATTTTTAAAAGAAATTTACATGACATACGTGATAGATTTATTATTAAAAGAAATAGCAAGTAATACATAATAGTTAAGCAGTTTCCTGAGCAATCATCTTGTTTCACTAAACTGTGTTATGGAAATGCTTGTTTAATTCCATAAATCAAAAATAAATAAATTAACATTTTAAAAAGAATGTGACGCTAAATTAAAGGTCAAATTACATAGGCCACAGATAGGCAGGCAGGAGGACAGGTACATGATATGTAGGGGCAGAAGGACAGATAAGATAGGTAAGTAGGTCATAGATAGATAGACAGATAGACAGATAAATAGATAGATAAATAAATAGATGATAGATAGACAGATAGATAGATGGATGGATGAATATTTAGAAAGATGTGTGTTCATCCTTCATTGTTGAAGAAGACCATGCCATCAGAGAAATGATGACATGACTTGCACTTGACTTTGTTTTGAATGAAGGAGGGCTGTGCAGGTCACCAGCCTCACTTCTCCTCCAGAGTCATCTGAATCCAGTGACCAGATATTCATCAGGATGACTGGAGATGGCCCAAGATGAGGCAACTGGGGTTAAGTGACTTGCCCAACATCACATAGCTAGTGAGTGTCAAGTGTCTGAGGTGAGATTTGAACTCAGGTCCTCCAGACTCCTGCACTGGTGCTCTATCCACTGTACCACCTAGCTGCCCCAAGATCATAGAAGAAATAAATAGCAAAACCAAATCTTCTCTCCGGACCTTGGGCAAGTCACTTAACCCCAATTGCTTCATCCTGGGTCATCTCCAGTCATCCTGATGAGTATCTGGTCACCGGATTCAGATGGCTCTGGAGGAGAAGTGAGGGTGGTGACCTGAACAGCCCTCCCTCACTCAGAAAAAAGTCAAGTGAAAGTCATGTCATCATTTCTCTGATGGGATGGTCTTCTTTGGCAATGAAGGTCAAACACTCAGCTTTAGAAAGATAGATAGAAGATAGATACATGAATAGATAAATATCAGATAGACAGATAGGTAGACAGATGACAGAAGAATAGAAATCAACAAATGATAATGATAAATAGATATTTTTTAATTCAATGCTTACTATGCACTACACATTGTGCTAGGCTCTGGGGATACAGACACAAGTAAACAAGATTTCTTTTGCCCATAGGAAACTTTCATTGGAATGGGGAAAGACTTCACATAAATGGAGTTGAGATGCAGCTATATAGTCAAATCCAAAGAGACAGAGTAAGTCCAGCCAGAAGTAAAATCAGCCCAGCAGAAATAAAGCATGTTCACACAGACACACAGAGCATGTGGGTGACACAGTGAATGGAGAGCTTGACCTGGAGTCAGGAAGATTGCTCTTTTTCAGTTCAAATCCAGCCTCAGACACTTGCTAGTGGTATGACCCTGGGTAAGTCACTTACTCTTGCTTGCATCAGTTTCCTCATTTGTGAAATGAGCTGAAGGAAATGGCAAAGCACTCAAGTATCTTTGGCAAGAAAATTCCAAATGGGTTAACAAAGTATCAGAAAGGACTGGAAATGACTCAGTAACAACATGGACACACAACTAGAAATGTCAGAACAAAAATTTGAGCCCAAATTTTGTGACATGACATGGACTTTTGTTGTTTGTTTGAATTGAACACAGCTGCCTCTAGGGAGTTATCTGAGATCTCATTACTATCAACTAGTTAATGTGGTTGTAGTGAAGGGAATGAACTACCTTTTTGTACAAAAGAAACCAGTGTTCAGATCTTGCCTCTGTTTCTAGCTTTGCAACAATGGATAAATAATTTCTTTGAACAGGAAGCTTGTATCCTTGGGACTTGCCTAGAGAAGGTGCTCACTAGAGTGAATAGATACTGGTCTTGGAATCAGGAAGACTCAGGCTCAATTCCTTTCTCTGTTGGACCAGCTACATGAGCAAGCCTCTTATGACCTGCACAGCCCTCCCTCACTCAAAAAGAAAACAAAGTCAAGTGCAAGTTGTGTCACTATTTCTCTGATGACATGGCCTTCTTCGGCAATGAAGGACAAACGCACACACACACATGAGCAAGCCATGTATTCTCTCAGTGTTATTGGCAGAGAAAATAGTGTTTCAGAAGCGATGGTGATTTGCACTGAGGGGAGGAAATTTCCACAGTCAGGAGCATCCCACAAAAGTGAAATCTGCAAAAGTGAATGGCAATCCCCACTCCCTCAAAATACTTAGCTCATAAGAGTTTTGTTAGGATCAGCTGTTGTGATTTGTATAAATTACTTTGTAATCCTTAAAATATTGTGTATCAGGTATTGAGATTAATAGGATAATAGATTTAATAGGATAATAGATTTAATAGAAAAGACCTGAGAAAGAGGTCAGAGAGTCCACCCCTCTCATGTAGAAATTGAGACCTGGGGGAGTTGAAGTCACTTGCCTGAAGAAATACTGGGAATAAGTAGCAGGTGTGGAAATCATACGATCACATTCAATCGGTAGTTCAATCAACAAGCAATAACCAATACTTCCTCTGTAAGATAAACACTGGGGATGTTTATCTCATGATAAACACTGGGGATCAAAGGAAGAAAAAGTAGGATCTCATAAAGAGCATGAAGGAACCTTTGAAACTATTTGGTTATTTCCCAGATCAGGAAACTGAGACTGAGGAAACAAATGCACACAAATATTGAGCTTCTCCAGTGGGAACTAACCTACATCCTGACTTCAAGGCTTTCTTTTTACTGCAGCACATTTGCAATGAATGCATAGTTTTTAAGGCATTTTCTTCCCTTAATACAATGCCAGGGAGAGGGTAGGGCATGGGCATCATTTGCTGAGTGGAAGGTAAGCTCCCTGAGGACAGTGACTACTGAAGTGTTAAGTGAATGGGGCCATGACCACCCCATTTCAGTAGTAGGGACAACCAACCGGGGGAGCTTACTCTCTCTACCAGACACACCTCTGTGATTGATGGTCTTAGCTTCTTAGAATACAGAGGGCTGTTTCAATAGCCTGCCCAGGATGGCACACCCAGGATGGGACTTGAACTCAGTCTTTGACAATGATTACACATGCTGCCTCAGCCTGGCACAGAGCAGGCTCCAGATTAAAGGATAATAAACTGAACCAAGTAATGCAAGCCAGATTATCTCCCTTTTACAGATGAAGAAACCGACATGGTTCAGAGACTTCCCTATGGTTCACACAGCTGGTTAGCCTTGGAGTTGGGCCTGGAGCCCAGAGCTTGTGGATAGAGGTCCAGCATTTGCACCATCATTACCCCACCCACCACCACCCTCAATGCCTCTTACAACATACTCCTGTTAATTAGGCCACCCTGTAGAAGGACTCAATGTCCATAACCTTCATCTCTCGGGCAGCCCATTGATGGTGGCATGTGAGAAGAAGATTGTTTTCTGTTACTTACTGTCTTATCTCCTTCATACTGGGCCAAAGATCCTGAACATGAATCTCCTCATGGAGAAAGGATCTCCAAGTTAAGGGATGGAAGGTCAGAGGCAAAGGCTACTGATACTGCCTCTGGCAGCAAACATTTTCCAGGGAGAAGGAGAAAAAGAAATAAATAAGACCCAAGTGAATCAGGACTAAAGACACGTGCTTGCCCTCCCGGAAAACCTGGTGATGTCACTGGTAGGAAATGCAAGTCAGAGGATGGAGGATGGGCTCCTTTCTTAGGATTCAGTGATGAAAAGAAGCAGCTTAATAAATATTTTAGAGCGTGACATTATTTATTAAAAAGACAATGAGCAATCTTGCCCTGCAGCAGCTCTGCCTGGCATGGCATTAAAGAAACTCTGGGCTCGAGGCTCACATGTGGCCTCCCAATCCCACTCCTTTCAAGTCAAGAAGCATTTATTAAACTCCTGCTATGTTCTGGAGCTTGTGATTAGTGTAGAAGATGCAAAAGGGAAAGAGGAAACAGGGTCTGCCTTCAAAGAACTTATATTCCCAAGGAAGGTTAAGATCTATGAAAGTAAAGAAACTTGGAAGATTAATAGCTCCCTACACTTCCCATCTCTCACCTAAAAAATGCTAACAATCATATTTTTTGTTGTTTTTCAGCCATATCTTACACTTCATGACTCCATTTTGAGTTTTCTTGGCAGGGATGCTGGAGTGGTTTGCCATTTTCTTCTCCAGCTCATTTTACACATGAGGAAGTTGAGGCAAACAAGATTAAGTGACTTGCCCAAGATGACCATCTAGTAGATATCTGAAACTGGATCTGAACTCAGTAAGATGAGTCTTCCTATTTCTAAACCCAGGACTCAATCCACGGAACCACCTACCTACCGCAACAATCACATAGACCTTTTAAAATATGATATATTTTTTGAGTTTGGCAATTCTAAGAGATAGGCAATACTATCATTCCCATTTTATGAAAGAGAAAACTGAGGTAGATCTCCAGGATCTTATGAGTAGTGAGTATCTGAGTCAGGATTTAAAGCTTAGGTCCCAGGTCTCCCTGACTTTAGGTCAAATTTTCTATACACTATGCCCTGCATCTGCCATTGTACACAAGCCATCCCCCACATCTTGAATATCCTCCTTCTTTCCTCCTACCTCTCTAGAACTCTTCCCTTAAGGCTAAGCTTGAATGTTACTTTTTATAAGAGGCCTTTCTTAACAACCCCACTCCTGCTCCTGAAATTGTTTGTTATCAGTTGGACAACACATTTATCTATGTACATGCCCCCCCATCTCATCTGAGTTCTTTAAAGGCAGAGTACTCCATGGCATCAATAAAGATCTTTGGTTAAGGGAAGTTTGGTGGTACAATGGCTAAAATATTGGGATTGGAGTCAGAATAGAATTAAAGTCAGCTCCTACCTCAGACACTGACTAGCTGTGTGACCCTGGGTAAGTCACTTAACCTTTGTCAATCTCATTTTCTCCATCTCTAGAATGAGATTGCTGAACTGGCCAGCATTATGGTCACTTCCAGATGTGACATTCAATATGCCACAGTCCTTTCCAAGAATACTATTTTATGTCTGTCTTCTCTATGGTATCTCCTGATCCCTTTCAACTCTTTATGCCTTTCTCCAAGAATTACTTGTAATACATATTATATGTAATATATTATATAATATGTATATATTGTATATATGTATATATATATAATTGGAAACCTTGAATTATTTTGTATTGAATACATATATATGTATACAAGTGTGTATGTGCATACATGAATATATATATTCATATGTGTGTACATATATATATATTCATATGAGCATGGTATCTTCTCTGATGGAATGAAAATTCCCTTGGGGCAGGAACATTCCAATTGATACCTTTCTATCCCTAACACCACTATAATGTCCTGCATATTACAGGTATATTTTATATTCCTGTTGATTGATTACTTTCTGAGGTCTGTCCCTACTCTGACATTCTCTAAGATCCCTCCCAGCTCTGACATTCTCTAAGATCCCTCCCAGCTCTGACATTCTCTAAGGTCCCTCTCAGCTCTGACATTGCCTCCTTCTAAGGTCCCTCCTTTCCAGCTCTGACATTCTTGATTCTGAAGTCCCTCTCAGATCTGACATTATATTATTTCAAACAGCCTCCAACATCTGTGCACCATCCACTTCCCCCTCCCCCCTCATGAATGCTGAACACTTGATTCCAAGATAAACTTAGATTTGTTGAATCACAGATGATTACTGTGGTGTTGTTTTAACCACAACATCCTCTATGAGAAGAAATTTCAGTACCAGAAGTTGTAGAAGCAAATAGACTCGAGACTTGTGCTAAAAGACATTCCTTCCTGGGTGGGGAATGGTTTATGTCTGATTGACCCTCTTGGCTTCTCTGGGCTGTCTACAACAGAGACAGGACACTGAGGTTAACCTTTCTATTTGAAAGTATAATAAATGCACCTGGGGTCTATGGGAGGACAGGAGCAAAACCACAACTTCCCTTGTGGTGGGCTCCTCTAGGGAGCTCCAGATGAAACTGGCAACAAAATTAACCAAGATGAAATTAACCAGCAGTCCCATGTGCCAGCAAAATGAGGTCTTTCTTGAAACAAATAGACAAGCCATGCTTGGAAAGCTTTGGAAAGGTTTCAGAATTGCTATTGTGGAAATGGCTGTGTGCTTTGGGTCAAGAGATTAGGTCTTGTTCTATCTCTGCCCCTTGTAGACGTGCAACTTCAGGAGACTCATTTCACTCCTCTGTCAAATGGAAGATGGTAAAGGGGCATCAGGTTTAGAATCAGAAGCCTTCTGGCTTTGTTGTGTGTTTTGCTATGACCTCAACCAAATCACTTCACTCGACCTCAGGTCCTTCATCCATCAAAAAAGAAGATGAGTTGGACACCCTTTTCCCCTTGGATCGATGTCACAAGAACAGGGTGGAGGAGATATAGTGAGAAAGCACCATAACAAGGGGGAAAATATCTGAGGATTTTAATGGACTTTAAGACAAAATGGGATGATGATATGATACATTTGCCTCCCAAAGCTAAAAGAATTATGGGATGCATTAAAAGAAGGAATATGATCTTGAATAAGGAGAGTTCTATTTTATTAAGTTCTGGTCAGTCCACATCTACAGAGGAGAAAAGTATCATTGATTTAGGGTTAGAAAGAATGTTGGATGTTATTTGGTCTAAACCCATCATTTTACAAAGAAACTGAATCCCAGAGATCTAAATTTATTTACTTGGTCATTCACTAGGGTGTGGCAGGACTTGGCTGTGAATTCAGGTCCTTGGGTTCCAGTGTTTGCTTCTCAGAACCACAATTCCGGAAAATATAGGTTAGGAAGGAGATTGAAAAACCATAGGGTGTCCAGAGTAGAACAAAGGCAATGGTGGGAGGTCTTCAGTTGATGGCCTATGGGTGTGGTTTGAAAGATCTGAGACTAGGAGAGGAAAAGATTCTGAGTGGGGAGACAGGGATGATTCTAACTTCAAATATATATCGAATTGACATGTGGAGGAGAAATTCGATTTATTCTTTTTGGTCCCAGGGAACAGAGCTGGGAATAGTCAGTATAAGCTGCACAAACCAATGATGAATACAAAGCAATTTGGGCTGCCTTGGAAGGTGGTGAGCTCTCCTTCATGGAAGCTCTTCTTAAAAATGTTGGGTAAGCCCTTGCTGGATAATGGTAGAAGGAAGTCTTACACTGGTCCAAGTTGAATGGAATGACTCTGAACTCTCTTGTGACCATGTCACAAGTATACTTGTGAGAACAAAACCACAATTTTAGAAAGAAACTTTTTAGGTCCTTTGGTAGAGAAAGAGCCGAAAAGACTGGGTGATTCCCTCTCATTCAGGCTCTAGAAGACTGACAGCATATAGGATTTAGATGAGGGAACCTGAACACAACCACATACACAATTAAGCAATTATGCCAAGAGGGCAACTTGAAAGCAAGTCAGGTTGAGATGGATTATTAGTGAATGTATAAACATTCAATAAAATTTGTGCAAAGCTAAAAAGAGGAGCACCAAACATAAATTCAGGTGGACATAAAACAAGACCTGGGTGAAGGGATCCAATACAAGAATGTTTTGGGTAGATCCTATACCTGAGGAAATCCAATAATAGTCATCTCCAGCATTCCTGGAAAGTTATTGAAGTCTGGGTGACATTCTGGGTTCAAATAACCTCTAACCACATAAAGTTAGAATATTTTTCTTTATTCAGTCATTTAATCATGTTTGACTCTTCATGACTCCATAGACCAGAGAACACTAGTCTCTTCTATATTCTACTATTTCTCAAGTAAGTCCATTGTTTCCATGACACTATCTATCCACCTCATCCTCTGCCATGCCTTTCCTTTAATCTTTCCTAAAATCAGGGGGTTTTCCAATGAGTCCCATCTTGTCATTATGTAGCCTAAGTATAAAAACATCGGCTTCAGTATTTCACATTCCAATGAGTAACCTGAATTAATTTATTTAAGTATAGGCTAATTTGATCTCCTTGCTGTCCAACAGACTCTCAAAAGTTGTCTCCATCACCACAATTCAAAAGCACCAATTCCGTGTTGTTCAGCTTCGCTTATAGTCCAAATCTCACAGCTATGCATTGCTATAGGAAAAGCCATAGCTTTGACTATTCAAACCTTTGTCAGCAAGTCTCTATTTTTTAGTTTGCTATATAGATTTGTTGTAATTAATAACTGATAAATAAGAATCCATAAAGGTGAGCTAGGTATCTCATGGTGGGGGTAGGAAAAATGGTGTATGAGAAAAAAATAACACAATTTCTCTAGTGTGATTTAAAGACAATAGACGACTTTCTTCAATATCACCTGACGAGGCAGTTAGAACAACACTTAGCATTATTTTACAGATGAGGAAAAAGAGATTCAAAGATGGTGTCTGGTGTAGATTCACATGAGTAGATTAGTAGATATAAAAGATGAAAGACTGAAAAATTAGTTTCCTGAAGTCATCTGGTACTCTTTCCAGTATACCAAGAACTGCTTAGAAGTCAGTCACATACCTCACCCCTAGCCCAGCTAATCTAACAAAGGGATTGGTGCTCAATATTTGGGTGTGGCCCCCATTGGTGCTGAGTAACTCCTTGGGCTTGTTTGCAGAGTTGACCAAGAGTGTGATATTTGAAGTGAGAAAAACTGGTATAATAATACAAACCTAGCCTGGGCATCCCAGTTTCCACTGACGTCAGCTGAACTACAGCTTCTTCATTGGCAGGCCCTGCAGCACAACCAGTAGAGTCAAATGAGTCCAGTTGCTTGAATATTAGAAACTATATGAAGATTTGTGGGACTTTGCCCCCTTAGAGGAGAGTTATCCGCCCTCCCTTCTGGAGTTTTCTCACCTCAAAATATTCTCCCAAAGGCCAAGTGGAAGGACCATAAAGCAATCCTAGGCATCGATTAGGATAGTTATTTTTGCTTTCTAGCAGACACAGAGAAATTCCATTCTACCCTTCCAGCTTCCATTGTTGTCATTACAGACTATAAGGCCGTATGGGCCTTATAGTGGAGCTGAAATGACATTTATTCATCAGATCTGTCATCTCTAGAAGAAGATTCATGGACACCATCTCAGCCAACATAAGTCTCGGGGTCTGGGATGTTCTCCACAGTCTACTACTAAGGTTGGGTGGTTGGTGCTATACTGCAGAGTGCCAACATGTATGGGGCATTTAAAGACATTTCATTTTTTCAGAGGCATAGAAACAATGGAACTGATTATCAAGAATGACTAGTGACCATAGGAATCTGCCAGATGATAACTAGTTTCCTCTTCCATGGCCGTATCCCATTTGAGCTCATCTTCTTCTCCCTACTCCATCAGCAAGCCCTCCATGGATGGTTTTGGACTGTTCTGGACCACCCCCACCACAAATACTATCCAACTATATTGACAATATGTTCTGCCTGTGGGCATGGACAAACTCACTGCTAATGGTGTCTGTGCTGCGCTATTCAGTCCACATTCTATTTCCAAATTCAACCCATCATTCAAGATCCATTTCAAATGTTTCTTCATCTTTGTACAACATGGTATGGTGAACAAAGCCCTTGACTTTTAACAGACATTGAGCCAAGCCCTTGCTCTGCTTCTGACTAGCCATGAGACCTTGGGTAAGTTATTGGATTTCGCTGAACATCAGTTGTCTCATTGCTACAGGAAAGTTGTGGTGACAATTTTTGTGCTATTGAACTCATAGGCTTTTAAGGAGAAAATATAGAAAAAGATGTTTGTGAAGAATGGTAAATACCTTGAAGTACTGTCTTTAACCACTATAACTGTACTGTTGGACTAAAATATTTCTAAGACCTTTTCCAGGTAATAATCCATGCCTCAAAGTTAACAATTATCCCTAAGGATTTCTACTTACAGGGGATTTTTAAGAGCATAGAAACAGGATCCCTTATTTTATAAGTGAGGAAACTGAGGACTAGAGAAGGAAAGTAACTTGCCCAGGGTCATACCTCTAAGAAGTATATGAGGTAGTATGAGAATCATAGATTTGGACCTGGAAAGGACATCAATGATCATCTCCTCAACCCCTTTGTTCTACATAATTAAAAATAAAATAAACAAACAAATAAGGAAGGAAGGAGGAAGGGAGGGAGGGAGAGCAAAAAGAAAGAGAGAAAGGAAGGAAGGAAGGAAGGAAGGAAGGAAGGAAGGAAGGAAGGAAGGAAGGAAGGAAGGAAGGAAGGAAGGAGGAAGGGAGGGAGGGCAAAAAGAAAGAGAGAAAGAAGGGAAGGAAGGAAGGAAGGAAGGAAGGAAGGAAGGAAGGAAGGAAGGAAGGAAGGAAGGAAGGAAGAAGAAAGAGAGAGAGAGAAAGAAAGAAAGAAAGAAAGAAAGAAAGAAAGAAAGAAAGAAAGAAAGAAAGAAAGAAAGAAAGAAAGAAAGAAAGAAAGAAAGAAAGAAAGAAAGAAAGAAAGAAAGTTGAGGTTCAAGGGAAGGACTTGCTCAGGATCCCAAAGGTAACAAACTGGATTCCAAAGCAGGAATGGGAATCTGTACCTCCTGCTTTCCAGCTCCACCATGCTCTGTCCTCTGCCCCATTCTGGTTCTCTGGCCTTGTGCTTGAAGCCAAAGAATAACAAAGCCAAACCACCAGCCACAGCTTCCTGCCTGCCCTATCTCAGTCACAAAGAGCAGCTTTAAGCCCTTGGGGCTCAGCACACTTCCCACTGGCCTCCTTCAGACTGGGATGAAGCAACACTAACATAGATCCAGACCATCAGTCTACATTTCTGATGCTGGAAACATTTAATTTTTCACTCCATGGTCCAGTGGTAAACTGATTGGGCATCACTGAAACAGGGACCCTTTCAAAGGGCATCGAGAGCCTGGAATGACATGTTCTGCCTGGCACCCAAGTGCAGAAGCTGAGGATCAGGGCAGGTAAGCACTGCTCTGTGTTCTCTGGGATGCCCGTTGGTATCCTGCAGGAATGGCAGGGGAAGGGGCCGAGGTCCTTCAGTCTAGACTCCAAAAAGGGAGCCATGCTTCCTCTCCTGATGGAAGTGTTCCTGCTCTCTGGGATGTGTGTTCATCCTTCATTGCTGAAGAAGATCATGCCATCAGAGAAATGATGACATGACTTGCACTTGACTTTATTTTGAGTGAGGGAGGGTTGTTCAGGTCACCAGTCTCACTTCTCCTCCAGAGCCATCTGAATCCAGTGACCAGATATTCATCAGGATGACTGGAGATGGCCCAAGATGAGGCAACTGGGGTTAAGTGACTTGCCCAAGGTCACACAGCTAGTGAGTGTCAAGTGTCTGAGGTGAGATTTGAACTCAGGTCCTCCTGACTCCTGCCCTGGTACTCTATCCATTGCACCACCTAGCTGTCCCACTCTCTGGGATACTGAGATGGCATCTGCAAAGGTTAAACTGGCTTGATGCAGAGGCCCTGATGGCAAAAATCCCATAGTAATCACATATCCCAGAAGGGAACTCAAAGGGCATCTCCATCTACTCCTTCCTTTGATATATGAGGAAAATGAGACATAGAAATTGAAAGTGGCCTCCCAGAGTCACATAACAGATTTAAGTTTGAGAATCAGGACCAGGATGATAGATTCAGAGATAATCTGATCCAAACCCCTCACTTTTACCACCTGAGGCCTGGAGCAGGAAGGTGAAAAAGGCCCTCCAGTAGCACGGGGCAGAGCCCACATTCAGACTTAGGTTCTTTGTCTACAATACAACAAACAAGCTGCTTCAGTGCCCCCGTGTCAGGGAAGAGAGGAAGAGAAACCGATAAAAACAAGAACATGTGCCGTCTGTTTCTGTTATTATTGTGGGGAGGAGGAAAATGAAACAGTAGAGAGATCACCAGACACGGTGGTCTTTGGAGCATCTCCTCTACACACTATCCCTTCTCTCATCCTCCCTCTTTCCTACCTGCCACTTTACAGGAAAAAAAACTCAGTGAGGGAGCAGAAGGGACTCACCCAAGATCGCATAGCTAGTAGCAGAACCAAGGGTCCTTCTTCTGTTCTCTGAATCTAGTACAAATCTCCTTCTACTAATCAAAAGCATGTGTCAACATCAACTTCCCTCTTCCCTTTGCAGGGTGGGGAACTCTGGGAGTAGATGAAAAGATTAAGTGAGGATTTCTTTTTCAGGATGGGGAGAAATTGGCATATTTGGAAGCACTAGAAAATGAACCAATAGATAGAAGGAGATTTAAAATAGGTGATGAGAGGGCAATTTGTTGAAGGAGGCAGGCTGGAATGAAATCTGTTGAGCAGGTTTAGTCTTGGTAAAGAGTAAAGCTAACTCATCATGTGAAATAATGGTGGAAGAAGAGAGAGTGACAGAAGGCATCTTAATGATGGATGAGGAAAATGAGAGGAGATCATGGTAAATGGCCTTGATATTTTTTTCTGCAAAATGATACACGTTTCTCCAATGAGAGCAGGGAGGGAAGGGTAGTCATGAGAGATTGAAGGAGGGATGGGGAGTTTTAGAGGAGCCACCATAGAAAGTGCAATAGTGAAGTGATAAAGGAGGCATAGTAAGTTTGTCTAGGAGCAGCAACAGCCCAGTTGAGGTTGCGTGGCATTCTTGAACATGGAAGTACATTTAGGGGTGATTCCAAGACCAAAGATGTAATTATCTTTGGGTGACTGAGAAGGAGGGGAGAAGTAATTCATAGGAAGTAAGTAGGTTGAGGAACTGAGTGTTTAGGGTTTTTGAAAGAGTCAATATATTTGTTGAAGCCTGCTAGTCAGGCAAGATTTGGAGAAGAGAAAAAAAATTGAGCCATGTACCAAACTCACTGAAGAAAAAAGGGGAGTGACTCAGGGGTCTGTTGCTACCAAGATTTCAACTGGGTGGTAGATGACAATAGCATGAACATCAAAGGAGGAGAAGTCACTAGGTGACAGAAGTAGGAGAACATGGAAGTGACCAGAGGGGAATAAGGAATCTTCTAACTCCCCACCGTTGGCAGCGAACTGAGAGGAATGAGTGAACATGCAGTCAGGACTGGAAAGGGCAAGCAGGGAGGCTGTATCATCAGAAGGAAGTCAGGTTCTAATAACTATTGAATGGAAGAGTGGAAAAAAAATGATTTAGGATAAAGGGAAATATGTAGCCTAAGGAGCAGGCCTTCCAGAGGGCATAATGCAAAGGTAAGTGGTTCTTGATTAGAACTTTGGCATGCAATGGTTCAGGAGGATAAAAATAAGAAATTTTTGGTGGCAGTAGAAAATGGTATTTGGATGATGACCTACAGGGTTCAGAATCATTGAGACATGAAAGGTGCAACCAGCACAAGAATGTCCATCATTGAATGGAAAGTGGCATTCCTCTTCCCTCAAGGAGCTAGAAATTTAGCTGGAGACAAGTACAGTATGAAATGGGAAGCCCAAGACCAGCTGGTCAGACTGAAGGCTCCATGTCAGTAATTTTCTTCCCTCCACAGATGGAGGTTGGGCAGAAAGAACCCAGCAGAGAAGGACAGCAGAGACTGCACAGTAGTTGAAAGAAGTCTTATTCCCCATTGATTTTCCTCTTCATCTTTCTTTAAGGGAAACATGGAGCAAAAGATGGAAGCCCTGAATTTAAAGAGCAGGTAGTTCCTCTCTCCACCAGACATTCCCTCTGTCTCTGTTGGGAGATCAGACTGGCATAGAGAGGTGGGAGTTATCTTGTGCTGGCATAGATGAAAGGTGCCACTTTGAGGTGGATGGAAGTTGCCCAGCTTGACGCCTTGCCACTTTCAGTCAAAAGAAGGTACAAGGTGCATGGTCAGAGAAAGGTTTAGCATTTCTTCTCAACTGAGGCTAGAGATCAGATGGAAGCCTGAAGTGGTTGACTACCTGCTCAGGGGGAAGCACTTTGAAATTGTCTCATTCTATACCTGTGTGATCAATAAATACTTGTTCATCGATGGATACTTTTGTTACAATATTGTAAATAATTTTCTCAAATTATTGAAACAATTCACAAATCCAACATCCATGAGTTTTCCTGCTTTTTAGAGTGATTATTCATATCTTTTTAAATTTTTTTTTCCAAATTGATAGTTGAGAAGGGAAACCCTTGACTTCTCTTAATTTGCATTTTTCTATTATTAGTGATCTGAAGCTCTCTTTTATGAAGTTACTCGGAGATTTCAATTTTCCTTTGGGGAACTGTTGGGTTACCCTTTGATCACTTCTGGATTTGGTCATTAGAGGAACTCTACTTTCCCTAAAACTGATGGATAATACATCAGATTCATTCATTCATTCATTCATTTACTCATGCAACAACCATTCATTTGGCATCAACTACTTTAAGATCACTGTAATCATCACTAGAAATATGATGCATTAAAGCAACATGGCCTCTGCACTCTACAAGTTTCTCATAATACGGTGACTATGTTATGGTGACTATATTAAATATACTAAATCAATAACAGTAATAATATTAATTGCCACCATTTGTATAACACTCCCTATGTGCCAGGCACTGTGCTAAGTACTTTACAGTTATGATCTCATTTGAATCTCACTGCAACCCCAGGAGTGAAATTCTATTTATTATTATCTACATTTTTTACAGACAACAAAACTGAGGCAGAAGTTTATAACTTACCTGGGTCAATCAGCTAGTCAGTGACTGAGGCTGGATTTAACCTCCGGTCTTGCTGACTTGAGGCATAAGGCTCCATCCACTGTGCCATCTAGCTGACCCAGGTATGAAGATAAGCAATATTGAGTGGATTGTGGGAAGACTAGGACATTGCTGGTGGACCTGTGAATCAGTGTAACTATGTAAAAATAATTTAGAGTTGGGCAAATAAAGTGACTAAGATGTCCAAAGCCTTTGACCCAGATATTCCATTTTTAGACTCCTTGCCCAAGGAGGACATTGATAAGAAAACGTAGCTATATGCACTAAAATATTTATAGCCATACTTTTGTGGTAGCTAAGAATTGGAAACGTGATTGGTTGGAAAATGGCTAAATGAATTATAGTCCATGAATGTAGCAGATTGCTACTGTGCTGTAAGAGATGATGATTGTGATCAATACAGAAAAACACATGAAGATATACATGAACTCACGCAAAGTGAAGTCAGCAGAGCCAAGAAAATGATATACATAATGACTACAACAATGAAGATACCCCAAAATGTTACAAAATTACAAAAACATACACGGCCCCAAAGAAGAAATGTAAGAAGGTATACCCACCTCATTCTTTTGCAAATATGGGATGTCCATGAATGTGATATATTGTACATATTTTTAGATTTTTGCTGTGTATTAATTAGTTTTACTAATTTTTTTTCCCTCTTCCTCTTTTTTTTTCTTTCCCTTCTCTTTGAAACATTACCTATTATATAGGATGACTCTCAGGAAAAATGAGGGATGGAGAATACTGGACAAAATTCTGATGATATAAGGTGCAAAAGATCTCTCTCTGTATATCCACAGATCTATAGATATAGATATATACACACATATATACATATTATATACACACAGATAGATGATATATGATATGATGTGATATGATATGATGTGAAATGATATGGTATGATATTGCAGATAAAATGTTTTCTCAAACATCATTCACTGTATAGGAGCATATATTTGAGCTGGAAGGTATTTTAAAGGTCATCTAATCTAATCCCCTCATTTTACAGATGAGGTAACTGAGGCACAGAAGTTAAGGGGCTTGCTAAAGGTCACAAATAGTAAGAGCAGAGCTCAAAAGCTCAGGTATTTTGACTCTACATCGAGTTTTCTTTCCTTTGTACCATCATTATGCCAATAATGACAATGGTAATCTATGAGTCAGTGAGACTTGGGAGGCACTGAAGGAGGGCTACAACATGAGACTACATTGGCAAAGCAAACACAGAATGATTAAACTTAAGAAATCACTTTTTCTATTAAGATTAAATACTTGGATGGCAAAATTGCCAACCTGGACTCTGAGAAATGTGCGCTTCCAAATGGATAAATGGTCAAAGGATATGAACAGGGAATTTTCAGAGGAAGAAATTAAAGCTATGATCATATGAAAAAATGTTCTTAATCACTATTGATTAGAGATATGCAAATCAAAACAACTCTGAGGTACCACATCACACCTGTCATATTGGCTAACATGACAAAACAGGAAGATGATAAATGTTGGAGAAGATGTGGGAGAATTGGAACACTAATTCATTGTTAGTGGAGTTGTGAGCTGATCCAACCAATCTGGAAGGCAATTTGGAACTATGCCCAAAGGGCTACAAAAATGTGCATACCCTTTGACTCAACAATATTGTTTCTAGGACTGTATCCCAAAGAAATCATAAAAATGGGAAAGGGTCCCACATGTACAAAAATATTTATAGCAGCTCTCTTTGTGGTGACCAAACACTGGAAATCAAGGGGATGCCCATCAAGTGGGGATTGGCTAAACAAGTTATGGTATATGAATGCAATGGAATACTATTTTCCTATGAGAAATGATGAACAGGAAGACTTCAGAGAAGCCTGGAAAGACTTAAATGAACTGATGCTGACTGAAAGGAGCAGAACCAGGACAACTTTGTACACAGCAACAACCACAGTGTGCGAGGAATTTGTTTAGTAGATTTAGTACTTCATTGAAATGCATGGACTTAAAAAATTTCCAATGGACTCGAGGCAAAATGCCTTCCACATCCAGAGAAATAACTATGAAACTGAATTGCAGACAGAAACAGACCATTTTCTTTTGTATTATGTTATATTGTATTTTGTTTTGTTTTATGATTTCCCCCATTCATTTTAATTCTTCTATGCAACAATGCATTTAATAGGAAGGTACATGTCGAAACTAAGATTGTACACAGTCTCAGGGAGGAAGTGGGGAGGGAGGGAAGATAAAGGGCAGGGAGTGGGAAAAAATCTAAGATATATGGAAGTGATTGTCAAACATTGAAAACAAATAAAATAATTCAATTTTTTTTAGAAAAAGCTATTCATCATATTTTTAGGTTTCCTCTACATTATCAGTGTTATCTCTATTGGTTTCTTAAGTCTAGGTAATCAAGAAAACAATAAATCTAGTGTTTGTATAAAAAAAAAAAAAAGAAATGTGTGGGTGACTTTGCTCTCACCCTGACCTGAATTGGAATCCTAGATCGGCCACTTCCTCTCTGTGTAGCCATAGACAAGCCCCTCCCCCTCTATGGGTCTCTGTTTCCTCTTCTGTAAAAGAAGAGTTATTAACCTAGGAGGATCATAAGATTTTTGGTCTGGCAACAATGACAGCTGCAGTTCTCAAAGACACCACAAGGTGTCAGCACAAATGAAGAAGCCCAGGTCTGAGGAATTAGCCATTGTCCTGTTCCTGGGATGGGGCAATGTCACAAGATGGGGAAGCAATGCACTAGGTGCTCCTTTCTTAAGCTGCTGAAGAATCAGACCCCAAGAAAACTTCCTGCTCTCTGTTGGATGTGTATGTCTGGGCAGAAGCAGGAGAGAGCCCATGCACTGGGAGCAGGCTTGCTTGGGTTTAAGCCTGACTCAAGCTGTGGCTGGCTGTGGGATTTGGGGCAGATCCTTCCCCTTCTCTGTGCCTTCCTCAGGAAATTGAGTTGGATTGATGCTTGGGGGATAGAAATAACTGAATCTGATGATCTCTAAGGTCTCTGACTCCAAAAAACCCTGAGTTCATTAATTAAAAAAAATCCTGGATTTAGATTCAAAGAACTGGGGTTCAAGCCCTTGTATTGGTTCCTACCCACCATGTCACTTTGCATAAGGCATGTTACTTCTCTAGGCCTCTGAATCCTTCTGGGTGAAAGGTAGGAAAGGAGACAAGCATTTACTCAGCACCTACTTTGGCTTTACAGATATTGTATCATTTGATGCTCACAACTCTGGGAGGTAAGCTATTATTATTTCCATTTTATAGTTGAGAAAACTGAGGCAAATGTAGGTAAAGTAACTTGCCTGGGGTCACAAAGAGAGTAAGTGTCTGATGTAGGATTTAACCCTAGATTTTCTTGACTCTTGGCCACCACCCTGAAGTCTCTTCGTGGTGTTACTTAGTTGACTAAAAGAGAAATATTGAACTAGAATCAAGAAATGGATTCTTGACCTTTATGTTGCCATGCACACCTTGGGCAGAAGGGTCAGATCTCTCAGCCCCTTCCTAGAATTATGTGTTAAAATGCAGAGAATAAAATATACAGGATTACAGAAGAAACCATGAAATACTTATCACAATATTTAAAAATAAATAATTAAAAAACCACGGACCTCAAGTTAAGACTCTGTGGACATAAGGATCATGAAGGCATAGACGCACTTGGAAAGTAGAACAGTGATGTGGAATCTCCCAACAAACGGAGCCATCCGAGAACTCCTGGTTTCCTTCAAGCCTTCTACTGGAAATCTTAGATCACTCCCAGCCTCTTCTGACTTCCTTCCCCAAAATGCCTTGTCATTTTTTCAAGTCTAGCACGTAGTCAGGGTATAATAAATTCCAGTTGGTTGGTACATTAGGCATGGTTCTCTCTCAATGGCAAGTTTCAAACAAAGACAAGTTGTTGTTTCCAGTTTGCTTGTCTGATGTTTGAGGGGATTATTGTTCGAGTACAGGTTGGAATAGATGAGGTTCCTTAGTTCTAAGATCCCATCTGTCCTTGGAACTTGGAGTTCCAGCTATGCTATAAACTCGTTATTTGGCCTAAATTGACAAGTCATCTGACCTTTCTTGGGCTGTGTCCTTCATAAAAGTAGGGAACTAGAGGGGATGACAAGATAATCCATCCTAAATTGATGAGGAGGATGAAGGTGTAGAAAAAGCTCCCTCAGAGTTCCTGAAGCAAGATAAACCACCTTGTGAAATAGCAAGTTTCCCATTGCTAGAAGTCTTCAAGTTATATATGGATGGCCATTTGCCAGGGATGTGATGGAGATGATTCTTGTTCAAGTCTGAGTTGGGCTTTGAGATCACCTCCAACTTACAGATTCTGTGAGACTAAGAGACTTAAAGTTCCTATTCTGACACTAATCATTTGTACGATCTAGAGGGAATCAAGAACTTGGACCCTCTAGGAGACAACTACTTCCTTGAGATATGGAAACAAATGATCATAAGATTCCTTGACAACAGCTCTGACATCCTATGATTCTGTCTGGGAAGCATCTTTCTATATATTGTTCTTCAACTTTTTCAGGCCTCAGTTTTCTCCTGCATAAAATGAAGATGTTGAATTAGATGACTTTGGAAGACCTAAGACTTCACATCTGATGACAGGGAGGAAATGTGAGGAAGTTCAGAGAGGACCCTGACCCCAGTCCTGACTCTAAGTCCCTGAGAAAGATGTGGATGTGATTCCTTTCATTCACTCTGTGTCCTCAGAAGTAGTGGCCAAATCTGGGTCAGAAATTTTAAAAAATTACTTACAATAACTGGGAACTCTGAGGTCACCTTTTGGTCCTCTGCATTCTAAGTCTGACACTATCCTCCCCAGGGACTTAAATATACAATAGGATGGTGCAACCTTACTTTGAAGGAATGTCTCTGTAATACCTGCTCTTACCATAATTCATTATTAAATACCCTCTATAAAACTATTAAATCTAACTGGCAATCAGTAAGAACACCAGTGGGGACTCCTAAGGGAAAGTACTAGAAAATCTTACAACCACTTAGTCTTACTTCTAGATCTCTGAGGAGAGTAGGACTCAGCTTCTTTTTGGGAACCCATTCCACCAGTAGGAGTGGGAGAAGTGGCCTCAGAGTGGGTGTTACATCAGCACTGGGCCACCTTTGCCCATAGGTAGGCCTCTGAAAAGGCCAGCTGAGCTGAGAGTCAGCTGCTAAACATCACAGAGTCCTAGGGCCTCTGAGAAAGACTTTGGATGTTCTTGTCTCTGTGGCTTCCTGGGGCCTTTCTATAACTTCCCAAGGCAGGAGACATGAAAATCTACCTAGCCAGTTTCTTATGTTCCTTAATGACTTTTGCTGACTTCCTTAGTTTCTGGTGGCATCAGGAAACCATTAGGCTGCCTGCCTTTCCCTTCCTCAAATAGTCAGCGTGAACAGTGCCAGGGCTAGAAGGAAGTACTGCCCAGAGACCAATAACTCTCCAGAAATCTGAGGACATTGTCCCTGATTGAGGAGGCCCAGTGGCCTCATCACTGCAAGGTCAACTCCCCTGCTATTCCCCTGGCACATCACAGACCCAGAACACGATGGGGTAGAAGGGCTGCCTCATTTCTCACAAAGATGCTTAGAGAACCCCAGAAGGGACATCAGTGGACACATAATCTAACTCATATCTTAATCATAATCATGAATCCAACAAATGGGAATCCATTCCTTGCTTGAAGAGCCCCAGTGAAAGCACATAACAGACCTTCAAATACTTGTGGGCAGCACTTCTGTCTCACTTTGTCCTCATTTTACAGATGAGAAAACAGGCCTTTCCATGGGAAGTGACTTACATTCAACATATCAGCAGCAGGAAATAGGGCCAAGAAATCCCACTGGCCTCCTGTCATCTTTGTCTTCTTTGAAACCTTCTGCTTCCCACGAGGAAGAGTTTGGATGCTATCGCTTGACACAGTTTGGTCCATTTCACTTATACTGTTGTGGTGCTATTGAAAGAAGCCCAGGAAACCCATGAAATCCATGGTGTTTATTTCTGGGAAGAGAAACTAGACTTTCCATGCTTGGAAAAAAATGTTTGGTATTCAGTTTGGGTCCCATCATTTAGGGACATAGATTAGTCAGAGAACATTCCAAGAAAGGCACCCAAAATGGTGAAAGACATTGAGTCTGTGACATACAAGAATCCATCAAAGAAACTGGTGGTCTTTGACCTGGAGAGGAAAAGTCTTAAGGTGGGGTACAGAGCTACCTTCAAGTTTGGGAAGGGCTGTCATGGAGAGGAGAGAACGGATTTGTTTTGTTTGGTTCTATGAAGCAGAACCATGAGCAACGGTGGAAGATGGAAATGGGGCTTTGCTCTCTCCCTAAAAACGAAAACTGCCCCACAGTGAAAAGGGCTACTCTGGGGACATTTCCTTGCCTGCAAGTTTTCAAACAAAGCTGAATGACCACTCATTAGGACACAGGCTTTATGGAGGAGTCTTTTTCAGTTCTGAGCTGATTATGTAAGCTTCTTATGAGTAGGTATTATTACAATCTTTGTACTTAGACCATCACCCCAGAGCACAGGGCCAGGCATGGAGTGAGATGGTAATAAATGTCCACTGATCGGTCAATTGATGGACTGACTTATTGACTGGATGGCCACTGAGGTCCCTGGCAGTTCAGTAATTCTGTGAGTCTATAACATATGTACAATTAATTTTTTCTTCCTTTGTTTTAAGGAAAGAAATAGATATATTTTTGGTTTAGTAGAAAAATCACTACATTTAGAGTTAGAGGACCTGTGTTCAAATCTTGACTATTAAATTCTATGCTACTGATCTTAGACAAGTCATCACTAACCATCTCCAGGACTCATTTTCCTTTTCCGAAAATGGGTGTCTCACATATGGCACCCTCGCAAATGTCCTTCTTCATCTTACAGTACTAGATACATAGCATGGTTCTTGTGAAATGAAGGGGTCAGCCTAGGGGTTCTGTCAAGTCATTTTATAGGTCTGAGCCTATTATTTATTGATGGTAAATGTTTTTTGTTTTGTTTGTTTTGATTTCATTTTTGTTTCTTTTTCTCCGGATGATTGTTCTGTCCATAGTTTGAAAAGGTTAAGTTGGAAAAGATTTGCCTGTGCTGGGCCACAGGGACAATACAATCCCTTGCCATATTTGTGTATGAACAATTCTTATGAAGGATGAAGGAAAGAGACAAGCCCCTCTCTGCTCACCTCTGTCTCCCTGCCTCTGCAATCCCCTTCCTGATGGAGTCTGCATCTGCAGAGCTAAATTCCGCTCACAGCTGTGCCTTGCAGCCTCCCCTTTTTCCATCTGCGTGTTTGTTTTTCCTGGTTTATTTTTCAGTCTGCTATTTTGTATAAGCAAAATTATCCTTTGATGTCTTCTTCATCTCTGTTGTTTCTTCTGGATATTGTAAATGGCAGCATCTGTGGGGCTTGTGTCCTAATTAGATTTCTAGAGGCTTAATAGGTGGGGTGAGCCAGCAGGCATGTGGCAAGGCCTAGGCAGAGGCAGTGGGAGGCAGTGGGAAAAATGATAGTGTGGCTATGGAAGGACCTGGGTTCAAGTTCTGACTGCCTTCCTTGATATTTGTATGACTTTCAAATCCCTGGGTCTTCGTTCTCTCACTGCCAAAAGAGAAGTGGGCTAAAAGTGCCCCTTGACCTCTGATGCTCTATGAGCCCATGGATTCCCAGCAGACAAGCCACTGCAGGCTTTGATAAGGTGAAGTAAGAAGTCATGAAAGGGACATCTGATGGGACAAATTGAAGAGGGTCATGTAACGTGCTCAGAGGGCTGAGAAGGATTAACCCCATTATGCCTGGCCCCAGAGGGCAGAAATGGGTGCAAGTGGTGACAAGGAATATGTAGCTTTGGATATTAAGGGGAGGGAATTATAATAAAACCTTCCTAACCATTGCAATTGATCCTACCCACGATGGGCTACCTGGAGGCATCCGGTGGTTGCATAGATGGTGTGGTAGGCACCTCTCTCAAGTTATCCTCTTCATTCAGTTTCCAGTTCAATGTGGAGATGAAATGGGACTCTTGCAAGTTATTGAATATTTAGCTTTGCTCTAACTCAGGAAGGATATGCAACAAGGATACAGTGACATTTAGCATCTCTCGAGGGATCCTCCCCTCTCTACTTGTCTCTGGAAATCGGGCTGGTCAGTCAGTTACCAGGGTCTTGAGAGTATGATTGGGCACTCACCAACTCTTGAGAGGCCCTAACTATAAGATGCTGGGACTCCTTATGCCCTCACACGAGGAAGGTGCACCAAGAAAGCTGGGGACAATCAAGGAGTGGGGAGAAGCAAGATATTTTTGGGTCCTGGCACTGGCAGTCTTCATGCCAGTGCTGGATGGTGACTTATTAGATATTTTATAGTGCAAGTTTTCTTTTACTTGGATGTGTTTTTCTTTTTTTTATATATAGGTTGAATTAAATGACATCTAAGGTCCCTTTCAATTTTAAAATTTTATATATAATATACACCTACATATATATGTATATATACATATATGATACACATGTTTGTGTGTGTATATATGTTTGTATATAGATATCACTGTTAGCCATTGTGGAATGAAAAGGAAAGACAAGGGAGGAAGGAAGGAAGGAAGGAAGGAAGGAAGGAAGGAAGGAAGGAAGGAAGGAAGGAAGGAAGGAAGGAAGGAAGGAAGGAAGGAAGAAAAGAGGGGGAAAACAGAGTTTTGCAGTAACTTTAAAGTTAGCAAAGCATTTTCCTTGTGTTGGAAAGAGTGCTGGAGTAGATACTAGCATCTGGGGTAAAATCCTAGCTCTAGTGTCTAACTATGTGATCTTGTGCAAGTTGCTTAGCTTCTTGGGAAGTAACTTGAACCCTAAGGCTCTTTCCCACTGTGACATTTGGAGATCCTAATATAAAGAGGTGCTGTGATTTTTAGAAACCACACCTTGTGACCAGGAAGCCCTGAGTTCATATCCAACCTCTGTTATATCCTGACTATATGACCTTGGACAAATGACTTTATGTCCTAATGCTCTAGGCATTTGAGAAATGATCAGAGAAAGCAAAAAAGAGACCTTTTTCTGTAATGGTAGGAGAGTGCCCTCCACTGAGCATTCCCAATACCCATTAAATTATAGATCCAGTCTCTATCCCCCATCCCTATCATTCATTATCCTTCCCTTATATCCCCAATATGCCAGGAGAAAGGGAAGGAGAACCCCAGAATATCAGATAAACTTCCTTGCATAGAGTTAAGGGAGAACATAGAAAAAGCTTGCCCATGAGGATAAGGTATGGATGAACTGTGATCCACATCCTTGAAGGTACTTTTATTCCTATGGGATCCCAGATCCTTTCATGTACTTTATTACAGGGAATGATATAGCCCTAGATGTTGTCCTTCAGTCACTTTTCAGTCATACCTGACTCTACCATTTGGGGTTTTCTTGGTCCATCCTTCTCCAGCTAATTTTACAGATGAAGCAACCGAAACAAATAGGGTTGAAGTGCCTTGCTCTGGGTCACACATCTAGGAAGTGCCTGAGGCTGGATTTGAACTCGGGGAGAGGAGTCTTTCTGGCTCCAGGCTCAGCACTCTGTGCACTGCACCATCTAACCACTTCATAGTCCTGTGTGTGGAGAACTTTTCGATTATAGAAGCAAAACATCTCAAATGAGGGTCTGAACCCCTCACCCTGTCCCAGAAATGGAAGTGGGAGAAGGGGAGCGATCATCTTTGCCCCCTTAGATTACTTCTTTGCTCATGTCCTCCATGAGATTCTAACCCAGCACAACTTCTCTGTGAATTGTTTCCTAATGAGTATGTCCCTGGGCCTCCATGATGGCCTTCTCCGAAAAGAGTTATCCATTCTGCCTGAGCAGAAACTAACCCCAGGTCTGTTTTCTCTTTCATAAGTTCCCAAACTCTCCACATTCCCACAACATGCAAGTTTGTAACAAAGACAAATAAACTGGATCCATAGGAGCAGGAGATGGGGTGGGGGCAAGGATGACAGGCAAACAGACATGGTGACTGAGGTCGAGTGTGGATGTGGAGGGGGAAGAAGAAGAGAAAGAGGGGGAGAAGATAGAGGGAGGAGAGGAAAAGGGAAAGAGGAAGAGGGGAGGGAGAAGGGGAGCAGGAAGAGGAAGAGGGGAGAGATGGAGGAGAAGAATGACAATGAGGAATGGAGGAGAGAAAGAAACAAAGATGAGAGATCTCCCTCCCCAAAATGGGAGGGAGACAAAGGGAGAGAGGGAGAGGAAAAAAATGACAACACAAATATGTCCCCAGTAAAAGGACAAAAAGAGAGGAAAGAGCAGACAGGTCAGCTGGGACTGAGTTCTAGTTTAAGGAAAGGGGGAAGGGGAAGGTTGCTGGCTGATTTCTCTGTCTCCAGGTCCAGGAATGAGGAGAGTGAGGGCTCTGGCTCTGAATCTTGGCTGACCATGGTGCTGAATGGCTCCATCTAAGCAGAGTTCCTTTGTGTTCAAGACTGTGCTGCCCTTCAAGAAAAAAGGTTTTGTTTTTTTTTTTTCAATGGAGGGGAAAAAGGGGGAGGTGAGAGGGAAAAAGTGAAGCTTGCTCTCTTTACATTTGGTTTACAGAGGGAATAACATGCTCACTCAGTTTGGTATGAAAATCTATTTTACACTACAGGAAAGCAGGAGAGAAGTGGGGTATGGGGGGAATGATAGAAGGGAGGGAAAATGGGAGGAGGGGGGTAATTAGAAATAAACATTTTTGGTGAGGGACAAGGTCAAAAGAGAGAATAGAATAAATGGGGGGGCAGGGTAGGGTGGAGGAAAATGTGGTTAGTCTTACACAACATGATTTTTATGGAAGTCTTTTGCAAAACTATACATTTATAGCCTATATTTAATTGCTTGCCTTCTCAGTGGGGATGAGTAGGGAGGAAGGAAGGAAGAGAAGCTGGAACTCAAAATTTTAGGAATGAATGCTGAGAATTGTTTTTGGGTACAACTGGGAAACAAGAAATATAGGTAATGGGGTATAAAAAATCTATCTTGTCCTACAGCAAAAGAGAGAAGATAGGGATAAGGAAGGGAGGGATATGATAGAAGGGAGGGTAGATTGGGGGAAGGAGTAATCAGAATACAAGGCATTATGGGGTGGGGGAAGGGAAGAGATGGGAAGAAAATTTGAAACTCAAAATCTTGTGGAAACAAATGTTGAAAATTAAAAATAAATAAATAACCATAAAAAAAGACTGTGCTGCCCTTGCTGTTGTATCCAAGGTCCTGGACACTGAGAAGTCCTCTTTCCTGCAGGAAGGAAATGAACCCTGGCCTGGTCATCAGGGGCTTCCATCTTGGAGCTGCTTTGGCACCTGACTGGTCTGTGACTGTAGCTTAAAAAAGAGAGTGATTCCTTTTCCAAAACTCTTTATTAAGGAAGCCGAAGATGGTTGAGGAAGTGGCAGTATCCTGATTGCACAGGTGAGTAAAGAAACCTAAATGTGAAGTGATTTTCAAATTGTTATCAGGGAATTTGACATCTGGGAGTCAAATTCATCTCCTTACTAAGTGCAGAATTCTTTCGCTAATAGTGGCTTTTTTCACTTGACTTTTCTGGACATCTCATCTATAAAAGAGGGCAAAATTAGAGAAAGATAATATTAAGACTGGAAGGCACCAACTGAGGAAACAGTTCAAAACAAGTCGGAGAATCACGTATGAAAAGAAGAGCTTTCTCAGAAATGTGCATCTGCTCCTCTCCCAGACACCAAACCAGTATTTCACAAACACCAATCAATTATTTATACATCTTAGCCCTCCCCCTCCCCCACAAGGATCTTCAGGGGGTTTTCAATGATTCGGTGGTTAAGACTGGCTTTTATTAAGTTAGGAAGTAACATTTTGAGAGGCTTTTTTAGAAGCTCAGAGCTGAGTTGATTAGAGAGGAGAGAGGAAGGTAGAAGGAGGAGGAAGAAGAGGAGAAGGAAAAGGAGGAAAAGAAAGAGGAGTCAACGAATGCACTAGCTATGATATGATTTGATGGCTGAAGGCTTGCGCCAAGGCAATGGTTTCATACATGGAAAGACGAGGCAGGGTGCTGTGGAGATAGGGAAAAGGATTCGGTAACGATCATGCATAGGGAGAGAGTGAGGCATTGAGGGAGACAGCAAGGCTGTGAACATAGGTGAGAGGAAGGTTAGTAGTCCCCTTGACAGTAACAGCAAAGTTTGAGAGATGGATGGAGGGAAAAATACATTCTGCGTTGGTCATAGCATTCCATATGTCATTTGTCCATCACATGCAATGTCCGAAAGGACAACGGTGACTGTACTTGGAGGTGGTGGGGGCAGAGATCAGGGCTGACACAGAGCCCTGGGCATCACCCACTTCAAAATGAGAACTGAGTATATGGAGCTGATGGGGTCACTAAGTGGGAGTATAGAGAGGAGTTGAGAGCCCAGGACAGAGCACTGGGTTCCCTCCTGAATCCATGATTCCATTTCCTATCAAAGATAATAACATTAAAAAAATAGAAATCCTCATTTCATTGCTGATTTAATCTATGTTCCTATACAGACATGTGCATAGCATTACTAAACCATTCTTGTTAATATTGTGGATTTCACAGGTGCCACCTTTGATACCACTTTCAGATTATTGAAAACAGTCACTTTTAGAGTCAAGGAGCTGAGTCCTCCATGATAAGCTCAGATTGGGTCTCCAAGAGAAATACTATCTTTTACATTCAACAGATCAAGCTTCTAACCAAACATCTGAAAAGCTTAGCTCCCAGATGGAGTGCTACTGACTGCTGCTTTCAATCAGGAGGAGAGCCCACGTGGGGAAGGGATGATCACAACAGGGGCCTCATCAGAGGTGATCTCGAAAACAGCCAATGAGAGGAAACCACAGCTGAATCAGCTCTTTCCTATGTCTCCTTCTCTGAGCGTCTTCCTCTTCTCTTTCTTTGGGTCTTCTTCCTGGAGTCATCTGTCTTCATGCCTCTTCCACCCTGAGCACTACCCTCTTGTAGTGAAGGGTTCCCATTGAGGCCATCACCAGGGTGCAATTCAGCCTCATAAGCATGTCCTGAGAGATGGCTATGTGTGAAGCCCAGCACTCAGACCTGGAGGATCAAAAGACAGAGAAAGATGTGGAGGCTTCTTTCAGGGACCTTGGATGGAGGGGATGCCTCCTGGCTCTTTTGGGGAAGCAATAAGAGAGTAATACTTTTAGTAGTAGTGAAGGAGGTTGTAGATGTGTGTATACATGTATAAATGCACATATGTGTAAGGATATAATGTGTGAGTACATACGTACATGTATTGTATATATATACACATGTATACATTTAAATATATGCATATCCATGCACACACATATATATATTGCCATGTGTATATACACATATACATACACATATATTCATATATATATATATATACACACACATATATATATATATATACACACATATTTCAGTATGTCTGAGTAGAGAGAAAGACGGTCTTGAAGCCAGGAAGACTTGACATCTCTTAGCTGTGTGTCTCTGGGCAAGTCATTTAACTTCTAGGAGTTCTAGGGTATTCTCTAAGTCTTTAAGTTACATAGAAGGTACTAACCTGAACTGATAGAGTCTCCTTACCTGGAGTTCCATGCATCAATAAAATCATAGATTAAGTCCCTTTCACTAAAAGCTATGATACAAAAAAAAAACCATAATGAAAGGAAGAAATTGGAAATTTCAATAAACATTTGTTAGCCATCTATTTGTGCTATTGTAAGCTCAGTACCAAACATTAGAGAGACAAAGATGGTCATAACTATCACCTCCTAAAAGTCAAGAAGTGCTGGGTTCAAATCCTGTCCTTGACACATACTGGCTGTGGAGAACTGACAAGTCATTTCACTTCTTAGCTCACTGGGACTGTCTCTCAAAATGAAGTTTTCAGGCAGTTCTGATCTCAGTCTTTGCCAGGAGCCTCCAAGATGATGAAATACTATGTTTAGACCCCACCCCCAAATAGTAATCCTCCTCCTCCTCATCATCATTCTCACCATAGTCATTATCCTCTTCATCGTCATCATCATTATTGCCATCATCGTCGTTATCCTCATTGTCGCCATCATCATCATCATTATCCTCTTCCTCGTCATCATCATCACCACCACCAATCACACAGCGTTTGAAAGTTCGGTCTATGATACCTGTCATCTCACTTGAGCCTCCTCGCAGCCAGATGGGGACGCACTAAAGGCATTTTCATCCCCATTTTATAGATGAGGTTTTTGTGGTTTGCCCTTCATTCCTAAAGAGGACAATGACTTCGGGGAGGTGACAGGGAAACATGAGGAAGCTGAGGTCCAAAGACTACTTTGCTTAAGGCTACCAGATCAGAAGCAGAATTGGAACCCAGATCTCACTGAGAAATATTTATTTCAGGGATGAAAGCCAATGAGGTGCCTGTCCCCCAAGAATCACAGGGCCTAGGACTGGAAAACCAAACAAAAAGAGTAACAGTGATAACGATAATGGTAGCAACTGCCCCTTAGACATCATCTCTTCCAACCTTTCATTTTACAAATGAGGAAATTGTAGCTTGGAAAGGGAAGACGGCTTGCCTGAGCTCATACAGTGTATCTTCTGAGTCCGGATCCCCAGGCCCTTTTCTGGCAGTGGAGATAGGTTAAGACTCTGAGAGCCAGAAAAGTGAGCCAACTAAACCCACAGCAGAGGAGAAGAATAAGCCTTTCTTCCATGCCTCAGCCATAGGATGGAGGGTCTCCACTTGACTGAGGAAACAGATGAGGCTTTCTGTAGGAAGTGGAATGCCTCAAGGGAAGAGTTTGCCAAAAGGCCTCATTAATGAGGTTCCATCCAAGCATCTATGAGTTACAGTGCCCCGCAGGTTAGGTGAGGGAACACAACAATGGCTCTGGAATACACAAGCAGGAAGCATGAGGATGCTCAGCAGAAAGCACGGACAGGCAAGCCAAGCTGGAAACTATCATGTTCAATGTCATCAAATCCTAGAAAAGAAAAACCTGACGGAGCAGAAGCACAAAGCTTCTAATACAATTCTCCTTGTAAATTGAAACACTAGTGTTTGTTGGGGTAAAAGTTCATAATGAGAAATAAAAATTGATTTTTAAAACTAAGAAAAATAAATGAAATATTCCCTTTCTTCAAATATCTTATACTCTTGGTGGGGAGGGGATCATAAGCCAAGGAGTAAAAATAATATCAAAAAGAAACATCAAGTCATTTCTGGGGTCACAGTTGCAAGAGAGCTGGGCCTGGAGTCAAGAAGACCCGAGTTCAAATCCAACCTCAGATTGCTGTTCTTTGTCATTCATTTTCTAAGAGGACCAATGACAGCTTGCAGTGAAGTCTTTCCTCATGAGCAGAGTTACACTAATTCCTCAGCCTCACTCACTCTTCCAGAGTCAGTGAAGTCCGGTGTCGGGATGACTGGCCATGGCCCAGGATGCAGTGGATGACTGGGTGTCTTTGATGTCTGACCAAGCTCTACACACTCCAGAGAACCAGCTTCAGTTGCCTTCATTGTTCACATATGTCCATTCTGTGATGGGAGGGGAGGTGGGCTTCACACTCACCAACACGTTTGAGCCTTGTTGGTTATGCTCAACCTGGCTTAGCCATCTGCTAAGATGGTCTACCAGGTGTGGCTATTGTACATGCTAAGCCTTCTTGGAAGCACAGGTGAGAGTTGGGTGATAGGTGGATATCAAAGGTGAACAGCAGCCCTTACCCCAGAACTGCTCCTGCCACTTGCTAGCTGTGTGACCCTGGGTGAATCACCTAACTCCTGTTTTAGCTTCCTCGAATACAAAATGGCACTCACCATCCAGGGGTGTTGTGAAATTCAAATGAAACCAAAATAATTATGGGAAATAGGAAATATTTCTCAAAGGAAATGGCATAGGAAGGCACCCAGGGATTCCACATGATGGAGGCACAAAAGAATATTCTAGGCTGAAGAAATAGATTTGGCAAAGGCATGAGGAGGAAAATGAAATGTTGTACATGGAGAAAACAAGATAATCCACTTTTAAATGGAAGGTAGAAAGAATGAGGGAGAGTAAGGGGCAAGCAGTCTGCAGAGAGTGGCTAGAGCCAGACAGTGAAAGGCATAACCTGACCTAAGGGAGTATGACAGTGAGCGGCCAGGGAAATTCTGGGAAGCAGATTGGAAAAGACAATTCTCTTCTGAGGCTGCTCTTGCTGAGGAAATCGATTGAACCATTCCTCAGGTAGATGACCTTGAGGTCTCAGAGTCACCAGGGACCATAATCAATGAATTATTAGACAGTGCATGCTTCTGGTTGAGATGCGAGGGACTGACTCACTCTTTTTGCTTTGTCCTCTCAAAGGTCACCTGAGCACCATATTCCGGGGGACAAGGATGGGGGTCAGCAAAATTCGGGGGTCAAATCCTATCTCTACCATTTGAAGAGAAGGGAGAGGGAAGGGAAGGAGAGGGAAGCAGAGATGGGCAAGGAAGTACCATAGAAGGAAAGATGCCAGGCCACTGGTTCCTGTAGTCCAGATCTCTTTATACATTGCTTCGCCCCATTAGAATATAAGCCCTAGATGGCAGGAATCATTTCACTTGTTTTTGGTTATATCCCCAGAAATGCCCACATCTCTGGGCACAGAAGAACCATCTAATAAATTACCTCTATTTACTGTTCTTCTATTTATGGATTTATGGATCCATGTATCTATCTAGCTATTTATTTCTGTATCTATGTATGTATGTATATATCTCTATTTCTGTACCTATGTATCTATCTACCTACCTACCTGTCTACCTGTCTATAATCTATATATCTACCTGTCTACCTCTCACCTGCTTAATACTAATAGTCCTTTATATGATACAGTTTGAAAAATGCTTTCTATATATTCACTCATTTGACAATTTCCCCAAGATGCTCCCATGGGGAGCCCTTTGGTGTATCTAGGTTAGATGAGATGGTCATAGAAGTCCCTTCAGCTCACAAATTCTGTTATTTTCCGATTCTAATCCTCAAGGATTCTTAGGATTTATTTGCAGAAAACCTCTCCTTGGGCTCAAAAATATAAGGTCTAAGTAAACTCAAAGGAACAGTATCTCCCACACATCCATTTCCCTCTTCCCTGCTTTTGGGGAACCATTGTTTCTTTCCATGTCAACCAGACATTGTGTAGCCTGCTCCAGGATTAATCTGAGTATAATGAACACTCTCAAAGACATGAGAACAGAAAGATTTAAAGTGAGCCATTTAAACCCTCCTGTTCTTGGCCCTCTGGCCTTTGGTTTGCTGAATGCTACCCCATGCCATCTTCCAACAGATCTAGCCTCTCATTACCGTAATTGAACCTCTGGGTGATGAGGTTGTCTGGCCTGCTCTTTGTGGGTCCTAGGAGCAGCTGACAACAGCCGATTGCTGGTACTGCATCCAAAGGCTTCCCAGAATGGGAAATCCTTCCAGGGCTCCTGCTGGGCTACCATAGTGTGACAGAGACCAGGGTCACCTCCCCCAAACCACCCACCATGCTGCGCCTGCAGGGGAGAATGGGTGTGGAAATTAGAAATTTGAAAAATTAAAAATAACTCAATTGGAGCAAAATCAAAGAAACCTTAAAAAACTAATGTGGTCCCTCTCTGAGGATTCCTCTGACTAATATGTACTTGACACTGAAATGGTTTCTTTGTACAATCTCATAATTACATACAATGAATATATTTCACATAACCCTATACTCATTACGTGCCTGCCTTTCTTTCATGAAATGCTTTTGCTCCCAAAGTCAAACGCAGGCTTTGAAATCAGCAGCAACTTGCCAAAGGGATAATTTTGCTGGGCCTCAAATACTTCCGATAAAGGGACCTGACTTGAATACACACTGCCAGAAGATTAATAGTCTCTATTCTGAATTCCCCCTCTAATTTTAATCCACCACATTTGGCCTAGGGGGAGAAGAGAGGAGAGGAGAGAGAGAGAGAGAGAGAGAGAGAGAGAGAGAGAGAGAGAGAGAGAGAGAGAGAGAGAGAGAGAGAGAGAGAGAGAAACAGACAAAAAGAGACAGAAAATGTAGACACTTATATACAAGGAAAGAGACAGAGACAGAGTGGAGAGACAGAGAGGAGAGACAGAGACAAAGACAGATAGAGAAAGTGAGACAGAAAGACAAACAGAGACAAAGAGAGAGAGAGGAAAGAGAGACAAAGAAAGAAAGAGAAGAGGAGAGACAGAGAATGTAGTTGAGATGAAGGCTTCTGAGCACAAGTGCAGAGAGCTCCAAGCATCTGACTGGGGCCTTCCAACATCTTTTGGGGCCTTCAGGATGCATTTCCACCACAGCACAAGCACAGGCAGCAGCAGACTGGTCTTCGTTGCCTGGGATCTGGTTTCTCGGCTCTTCCCAAGCTCTACTCACAGAAACTGCCAATGAGATAACATAATTATCCCACATCTTTACTCCTCATCAGGGAGGAAAAGCAGTGCTTCCCCTTGTCTTCATCAGATCATAGACTTTGGAGAGAGAGG
Organism: Bettongia penicillata ogilbyi; assembly: GCA_023548195.1. Lineage (NCBI taxonomy): Eukaryota > Metazoa > Chordata > Mammalia > Diprotodontia > Potoroidae > Bettongia > Bettongia penicillata. Next base: position 751,189 of record JAJHZJ010000710.1, on the reverse strand, counting down.
AGACCTTAGAGATTTCTTAGACTGGGATCATAAATTGAGGGCTACCAGGAATATTGGAGAGCAGTAAGTCTAACCCCCCCCATTTTACAGATGAGAAAACTGAATCTGAAAGACATTCATTCTCTCTCTCTCTCTCTCTCTCTCTCTCTCTCTCTCTCTCTCTCTCTCTCTCTCTCTCTCTCTCTCTCTTCAAGGAATGTGGGCAGTGGATACTGGCCCTGGGTCAAGGACTTGAGTTCAAATCTAGCATCAGATAATAGCTGTGTGACCCTGGATAAATCACTTAATCCCAATTGTCTGTGAGAGGGGGGAATAAGGCATTTTAAAATGTTTATGCCAGGCCTTGTGCTAAGCTCTGGAGTACAAAGACAGGCAAAAACATGTCCCCTTCCCTCGAGGAGCTCCCAGCATACTGGAGGAGACAACAGCCACAACTCTTATCACTATTCCAGGTTCAGCCATGTGGATGAGGAGTTTTCAGCACCTAGGCACATGGATTTGATGTATTTAAAGAGAGAAATTCAAAAGAAAAAAACTCTGATGATTTGTCTCATTCATAGAGCACCAGTCCTGGAGTCATATGCCCATTTCTACATGTTGAAATGTCACCATTCTTTAAAGTTCAATTCAAAATCCCCTCTTCCATGAATCCATCCCAATTTCCCCAAATAAAGTGGCAGCTCTCTCCTCTGTTCTCCTCTTGCCTCTTCTCTCCTCCCCTCCCTTCCCTTCCCTTCCCTTCCCCCCTCTCCTCCTCTTCTCTTCTCTTCTCTTCTCTTCTCTTCTCTTCTCTTCTCTTCTCTTCTCTTCTCTTCTCTTTCATTCCCTTCTCTTCCCTTCCCTTCCCTTGCCCTCTCCTCCTCTTCTCTTCTCTTCTCTTCTCTTCTCTTCTCTTCTCTTCTCTTCTCTTCTCTTCTCTTCTCTTCTCTTCTCTTCTCTTCTCTTCTCTTCTCTTCTCTTCTCTTCTCTTCCCTTCCCTTCCCTTCCCTTCCCTTCCCTTCCCTTCCCTTCCCTTCCCTTTCCTTCTGTTCTCTTCTCCCAGTCTCTCTCCTCACATACAACACTTTAGGATGCAGTTACTTCTCACAGGGACTATCTTACAGCCTCCTAACTGCTCTCACTGACCAGAGTTTCTGTCACTTAGCCACTCCACCCTCACCTTCCAAAACGATCTTCCTCAGACTCAGATCACCCCCTTTCATTCTCCCTCTCAGAACTTTTGTTGGTTCCCCATTTCTTGAATTGAAGACAAAAAAAGCCACTTTGGCCTCCAGTGCATTGAAAATTACGTTTCAGCCTTTCTGACCAAGCCCTAAGCCCGTTTATTCTAACCAAGCTGACCTACCAGCTGCTCTACCATTTCTTCCTGCACAGGCCCCATCAGCTAATTCAAGCAAGTCTGACCTCACGGCTGGAGGACCCTCCCTCCCATCTCCCTCCTCGTCCATTCAAGTAGTGGAGTCCCATGGCAATCGAATTCAACTCAGTCAATATCCATTAGTTACTTATGGGCACTCATAGTTCTGTGCTGTGCTCGGCCCTGAGAATGCAGAGATTTAAAATGTCAAAGTCTTTACCCTCTGGACGCTTAAAATCTATCTTCCCCATGAAGTCTCTTAGGTAGACATCCACTGTAGCCCAGCTCATGTCTGACTCCTCAGACTCCTCCCCCTAATATTTCTATGTATACATCATTTGCACACACCTCCTGCCCCCATTCATTTTATTTGAAGCGATTGACTGACATAGAGAAATACAGAGAGAGACAGACAAAGAGACAGAGACCACCAAGCATGCTTCTGCCTTGTCCTCAACAGATTACAAATCCTTTAAGGACAAGGAATGCATCTTTTTCTTCATCAACGATTCCTTACATCCAAGCACAAGGTTTTACACACAGGAGGTACATGAAAAGGACAAGGATTAACTTGATTTTATGATGTTACTGGCTCCATTAATTCATGAAATCTGATCAACAATTCAGAGTGATTATTTTCTTCTAGCACTATTGCTCTGGTTACTGCCAAGGTTGGCTAGGATTTGTTCAGTGGTTTGGCATTAATAACACCACCCCAATGCCATGTCTATAAGGCTTTAAGGTTTACAAAGAACTATCCTCATAATAGTCAATGGCGGGTAAATGGAATGAGGACTTACATTGCTATTTAGCAATTAAGAAAATTCCCAGAATCCCAGGAGCTCCAGATCAAGTGAGCCTCAGAGAGGTAAGGAAGCTGGCTCAAAGATACACACCAATTAAGTGTCACAATTGAGATGTGAAACAGATATTTTCACTTAAATGGGACTGAGTAGAATGCTTTATCTGCAACCCAGAGGTCAAACAAGTGACCTGAAATATGGCAGTCTCAACATTTCTGAGTGCCTCCAGAACAAGAGTAAAATAGAACTGGAAAATATTTAAGAAAATAAAAATACAATAGAACATGGATAATGTTAATATGTGGTTTTCTGAATCAATATGTAGATTATTTATGTGTGTATTTGTGGCCTCTGTTTCTCTTTGAGTTTGATGCTTCTGCATTAAACTGTATGGCCCTTACTGACTAGCACATATTAGTACTAATGACAAATCATAATCATTATCATAAAAATAAAATATTGGATAAGTGATTTCATGGTACTGGTGACACGAAGAAGGGTAAAGAGACAGTCCTGTCCCTTGAACTCACACTACATTGGGGGAGACAACATAGAAATAATCAGATATACAGGATTTATATAGAGTAGATGGGAAGTCATCCCAGGGTGGAAGATACTGGCAGCTGGAAGGACAGGGAAAGATCTACTGCTACTACTACAGCAGGAGGGGTTTGTGGTGTCTTGAAAGAGTTGGGGCAGCTAGAGGCAGAGGGAAGGCAGCATTCCAGTCACTGGAGATGGAGAGTGCAAAGGCATGGTAGTAGGAGATGGGGTACAATGTCTAAGGAGCAGCAAATCAGGGTTCTAGGTCAGCGTCTAACTTGATTGGAATGAGGAGAGTGACCAGAATGGAGGCAGCATGGCTTGGAAATGTCTAGGAAGCACCAAGAGGTTGTCCTTGGAACCAGAAAAAAAATGAGTCAAGTCTTGTCTCTCACATACTTCATGATCCCAGGCAAGTCACTTAACCTTTTAGGTTCTACATAATATCATATTCCAAAAAGAGGTGCTAAACTGCGTTAGAAGATAGATTCTCCTGATCTGGGAAGCTCTCCTGTCAATAAAACCACAGATCCAGTCCTTCACCTGAGCCCTATTCCGTGTAAGCTATGCTACTTACCTGGCAATGATGTTCTACAATCTTGACCCCAACCACCTAGAAGTGGCCTGTCATAAAAGGGTGATGCTGCTCCCCTCTGCCCACACAACCCCATCTACAGACATGTTCTTTCTGACATCCTCAATGTAGAAAGGAAGTTGAGAAGCTTGGGGAAGGAGGAAGGGTGTATAAGAAGGCAGTGGGATCCATGAAGTGCACTGAGATTGTACCGGAAGAAGCTCCCATGAAGTCACTGGGCAGATTCTGTTTGGCTTTGGAAGCCCATTTTTGTCACCCAGCTCCTTCTAACCTTGCCAGTCTTTTCACACTTCGGTCCTCCCCAATTCAGCTCTAGGCATGTTCTTCATGTTCTTTCCATATGAACCACAAGCTCCAGACTCCACACATTTAACTGCTTGTCCTTCATGCCTGGAATGCTGTCCCTACCTTCTCAGGCTTCCTTTAAGTGTCAGTTCAAATCTCTCTTTCTGCAAGAAGTCTTTTCTGCCCCTTACCCTCTACTTCCAGTGTCTTCCTTCTGAAATGACATTCCACTTAAATGCCATGCATCATGTCTACACGGTTACTTGTATGCTTTCTCCTCCATTCAAACGTCAGGTCCTTGAGGTCACAGACCCCTGTCTTTGTCTTTCCTTGTGCTTCCAGGGCTTAGAATAGGGAAAAGGAAGCAGTGAAGAAACATTCGTTGACTGACTGACTCGTTGAAAACATGATAGCTTTTTGTCTCCTGAAGGTAGACTCAAGAATGATAGCAAGATGGTAAAATGCACATAGCACTGCAGCAAAGAAAATATGAGTTCTGGTACAGATGAGAACAATGAGATTATGTAAAAGTCACCTCATCTACCAGGCTTCATTTTCCTGATTTTATAAGATGGAGGGTTGGATTGAGGAGCCTCTAAAGTCCCTTCCAATTCGAAATCTGTGATTCTATAAAGTTGCAAAGGGCAAACCTGGGCTTCTTAAATGAACAACTTACTCACAATGTCCCACCTCTGCCCCCAAAAATGGAAGATGTTGCCTCTGGAGGTTGTAAGTGGGTTCTGCCTTATTGGATGTCTTCCAAAGAAGACAAGTGACCACTTGGTGGAGATATGATTGATCTGTTTTTATTCAAGTACTTGTGGGGGTAGCTAGGTGATGCAGTGGATAGAGCACCAGTGCAGGAGTCAGGAGGACCTGAGTTCAAATCTCACCTCAGACACTTGACACTCACTAGCTGTGTGAACTTGGGCAAGTCACTTAACCCCAGTTGCCTCATCTTGGGTCATCTCCAGTCACCCTGATGAATCTGGTCACTGGATTCAGATGGCTCTGGGGGAGAAGTGAGGCTGGTGACCTGCACAGCCCTCCCTCACTCAAAACAAAGTCATGTGCAAGTCATATCATTATTTCTCTGATAGCATGGATGAGCACACAAGTGCTTGCGGACCAGATGACTCCTTCATAAGACATTCTCTCCCCATCTCCATGACTCCTACTCATCCTCAACAATTCCACCCTCCATCAGGATGGTCTCTTACCAGTCCTGGGAACAGAGTATATCCATCCTTACTCCCATAACATCACTCCTGCTATTCCTTCTATTTGTATCTCTTCTGGAAGAGACACCACTTTCTTCTCTGCTATTTCAAATGGTGGTACTCATCTCTCCTGGCCCAGCCACAGTCATAACTTCATCCAAACTTCTTTCCAGACTTTTCTAACCTCAGACCTCCTAGAGCACTTTAAGTCCTTAACAAGTCACTGAGCTCTAGGCTGGTCTATATTGGTCTATTTCTGTTTTCATAATTTGTACTAGGTGATCTCTGACATCACTTCCACTAATAGTACAATGATATATAAAACAGTTCCTGTCCTGTTCCTCGAAAACAGACTCTAGGTCTGAAAACTGCCTGAAAAGCTTTGTAATGATCTACTCTAGGTCACTCATTTTATAGAGGAGGAAACTGAGGGGACCAGAGGGGAGTGTTACTTATATATAGACTTGAGAGTCAAGGTAGAAGCCTGGGGCCTCAGATTCTAAACCTGCTGCCCTTCCCACTTTCCCCATCCTGCCCTCCTTCAGAATTTATACTTTCTAAATGTATCTGACATTTTTCGACACTTTTAGTCAAAATGACAAAGAAAAAAATTCCCCTGGAGCAAAAAAATGTTTCTGATATTAAAAGCATTTAAATCACTGCTTCCCCTGGAGAATATAAACTCTGAGGCAGAAGGAACAGACATTGTTCTCCTACTGAGGCTGGAAGAAGGAATGGAGTAGCTGAGCACTGTTTTACATGGGGCTATTTTTATATTGTCAAGTTCAAATCATTAAACGATGTACTTAGAGATACTGTCAAAGTCACCAGCTCTTCTTGTCACGCACCTGGAAAAGCCCCAGCAGCCTTCCTAAATTGAAATACTTTTAATTCCTTGAGGCACAAACCTACTTTCCTTCTAATAAAAGAAAAGGATGGTGCTAGAAAGTGGAAGAACCATTTCTATCTGAAGAAAGTAGGGAGGGTAACAATCCATTTGTTGTGAACATGTATTGTTTTAAGAAGATAAAACTTGATTGAAAACATACATGTTGCCAGAAAGTCTGACATTCTACGCTCCAAACATTCCGAGGCTTTGTGTTACCTGGACAGCTGAATGGGTTTTGGATAGCATACATCCCCAGCAAGATGCCCACAATGCTAAGCTGAAGGGGTGGCTAAAGCATGGAACAGACTTGGAATTCAGGAGGAGCTTGACAGTCCACGTAGCACTGGGCCAATAGATTAAGGGAGGAGTAATGCGAAACTAGAGCATAAAAGTCAACATCGTAATCATAAAAAGGGAGAAATATTGTTAAATACAAATATATCTGTAAGAGATTTGGGGCTTTTAGTGGACGGCATGAGGAAAGATGAGATGGAATGAATGAAAAAAGATGATTAAAAAGAAAGAGGGTGGAGGGAAGGAAAGGGAAGGGTAAGGAAAGAAAGAAAGAAAGGAAAGAAAGAAAGAAAGAAAGAAAGAAAGAAGGAAGGAAGGAAGGAAGGAAGGAAGGAAGGAAGGAAGGAAGGAAGGAAGGAAGGAAGGAAGGAAGGAAGGAAGGAAGAAAGAAACAAAGAAACAAAGAAACAAAGAAGGAAGGAAAGAAAGAAAGGAAGGAAGGAAGGAAAGAAAGAAAGAAAGAAAAGAAGAAGAAGAAAGAAAAGAAAGAAAGAAAGAAAGAAAGAAAGAAAGAAAGAAGGAAGAAGGAAGGAAAGGAAGAAGAAAGAAGAAGAAGAAAGAAAGAAAGAAAGAAAGGAAAGAAAGAAAGAAAGAAAGAAAGAAGAGAAAGAAAGAAAGAAAGAAAGAAAGAAGAAGAAAGAAAGAAAGAAAGAGAGAAAAGAAAGGCAGGAAGGAAGAAAGAAAGAAAGAAAGAAAGAAAGAGACTGAAGAAAAATAAATACAATCTTGAGATAGATGAAGATAGTCAAAGATTAACAAAATAAACCTGCTTTCCTTTGGCCCTTGATCAGAACACATCCAGGGTCTCTGTTCAGGTATGTACTCCAAACTGTAGAAAGGTTAACGGAGGAGGGTATCCAGAGGAGATAAACGTGAATAGCAAAGGGCCGTGAGTTGAGGCCATTTGAAGATAGGTGGAAAGAATTAGGGGACACTCAGAGCAGTGAAGTAAATTTGAGGGAAACCTAAAAGTATAGGATTACTATCTTTCAGGGGTGCATAGGGTGTGCAGGGAAGACCAGCCCTCTGGGATGAAGGCTGCTTATCCACTTTGGGTGTTCACATTCACCCAGCTCTCACCAAAGGCTCTGAGAAACTGTAGTATAGGCAGTAGCCACACCCCAGCAAACCATCTTAGTAGATGGGCTAAAACTAAATTGAGGGTATTTCACAGTGTTTGGGGGGGGGGTGTCTAACCCAAGCATATGAAGACTTTCCCTGGTGGAATGGATGGATGAGAACAATTTGTTCCAACAGCCACAAAAGTGGCTGAAGCAGGTGCTGTGGGATGCTTGGTCAGATGTCAAATACACTAAGGGCCATCCTCTGCATTCGGCCATTTCCAGGCATCCTGACTTGTCCTGTAACTGTACTTCAGTTGACCATGGAAGAGAGAGTGAGGCTGATGACTGTGTGCAACTCCACACATAGAAATCCAATTCACCAGAAAGTCAAGACATCATCCTGCGATGTCACTAGACCTCTTCAAGAATGAAGGATGAACAGCACCTGTCTTTCAATATCTGAAAGTCTCTTATGTGGAAGAGGAATTAGCCTTATTTTGTTTGGTTCCAGAATTAAAACCAGGACCAATAAGCAGTCAATACAGAGACAGATTTAGGTTTGATTGCAAGAAAGGGAGAGGAGTGGGGAACTTCCTAATAATCGGAGTATCCTAAAGTGGAATGCTCTACCTTGGAGCTCATGAGTTTCACTTTATTCTCTCTGAAGATCTTTGGAATTGATTCTCTGACATGAGAAACACTGGCACAGGACCATCTGGAATGTTATGCTCTCATCAAAGAAGGTGCTGTGCTCCGTGAGTAAAGCAGAATTGAAGGAACTCAAAGGAAACGTAAGAATCTTCCCCAAAATGTTTACGTGGGCCATTTGTGCCTGACCTACAGTGAAGCATTCTGGGTCAGGATTCCTCCGATCAGCCAGTCAGACACACTGTAACTTGACTCTAACATAGTGATGTCATTTGGGTCCTCTTTGAGAATAAAAGATTACAACTAGCCCCTCATTAGAGGTCTTTAAGTAGAGACCAAGTCTTCCAAAGTGTTGTAAAAGGAATAAAAAAGGAGAAGGGAGTGTGGGGGCAAGGGGTATGGCTGGGACCAGATGGCCCCCAGGGCCTCTTTCAACATCATTTTTTTCTCATTTATTTAAGTAACTATGTCATACTTGGCAATGAGGATGCACCAGTAGGTATTAACAGTCCTTGTCCAAAAGGATGTCCTTGCTTGGGACAGAGCACCAGCATTATCCACTAAATATCATACCTTCAAATCCCACACAGCCTCTAGTTCAGCTCGTGTACAGAAGAAGACACTCAAGTAACTGAACTTCCTGAGTTGGAAAAGACTGCTGGTCACACTAACAAACCATGAGATGCTGGTTAAATCCATAAACCTCCTTGAGCCTCAGTTTCCTCATCTGTTATGATGTCTGATCTTATTCATTCTTCTTCTTTCTAACCTAATCAATTGAACAGCAAAGGACCCATTTAGAAAGAGCACTTTTATTCATATAAAATTCCATCACTAAATCTCCACTTTTATATTTTGGCTCCAATGAGTTTCTGAGGGGAAGAGGAGCTGGCATTCTCGTCAAAGTTATTGGCAAGAGGAGTAAAATCTCTGTCAACAAACTGACTTCCTTGTCCTCTTGATTAGTGTAAAAGCAACTCAGGTGCCACTTCCAACATAGTCTTTCATGATCCACCAGCTACAAGGGCTCCTGGAAAAGTTCAGGAACCCTGGTGACTTTCCTAATATACTCTCTCATTGCATTTGCTTCCTGTAGGTCTTGGTGTACTTGTCTCATCTTCCCTAGTAGAATAAGCTTCAGGAGACTTCTTCCTGAGCATTTTTTATAGTATGACCCACAGCTTATGGGTTTTTGGTAGTTGTAGGATACAGGACCTTGATATTTGGTCCCTGGAAGGAGAAGATATGATAATAAGTAAAGACAGAGCTTGGTGTTGGAGGGAGATTTTTATCACCATGCTCTTGACTCCAAGCTCCATTACAAGAAGTTAGATTATTCAGTCAATAGAGCACTGGACCTAAGGAAGACCTGCATTTAAATCCAGGCTCATACACTAACCAATTGTGATCCTGAGCAAGATACTTAAAATACAGTCTGTTTCCTTATTTGGAAAAAAAGGGGTAAAAATAGCCCTTATCTACTGATGAGGACAAAAATAGATAATATTTGTTAAATGATTTATGTGCTTTAAGAGTCTCATAGGATAAGAGAATCTCAGAGTTGGAAGGAAGTTCAAAGGAAATGTAATCCAAACCAAAGGCTCTCCCACTGTAAGACTCCAGATGAGACTCCATCCAGCCTCTGTTAAAAGATACTGATGAGAGAGAAGTGGCTGAAGAAAAAAAATATTCACATCAATATTTCTCTGGTAAGTGTTGGATATTCAAAATATATTGACAATGAGCAGAAATACGAAAGACCAAAGCAATTCCCCAATAGAAAGTGGAAGAGGAAAGCTCTCAGCTCATTGGCTCCTTGTGCCCAGCAACTCACTTCATCTCCAGCTTCAATTAAACACTACAGAGGCCACCCCAGTGCCCTGGGATCTCACTAATGATACTTGCCCATGGCTCACCCAACCTGAACCCAGCTCTCTTGTTCCATGGCAATCTTCTGCCCGGCTTCACCCCAAAGTTTTCCTGATTTCTACTGCCCAAACTGGGGAACAATGATCAAATCAACCCCACCCTTCTTACCCTATGATACCTCTCAGTGTCCCTGCAACTTCCCTCAGCAAAACGTCCTCATTGCTTATTCCCCAGTATTTGCTGCTTTGCCTTATGAGAATATAAGGTGTTTGAGGGAGGGCAGAGACTATCATATTTTTTTTTCTTTTTATTTTGTTTTTTGCATCCCAGGTTTAATACAGTGCATGTCACAAAATAAGCACATAGTAAATCATTCATTCATTCATTCATTCTGAACATTAAAGAAGCCTTCTGCCCCAAACAGTAGGATTTGTTGCCTGTCTTCATGCTCTCTTATTGTTCATTGATTGATTTAACAAAAGTTTACCTCCCAAGTTGTGATGATCCCTCTGCTAGGTGCTTGAAAAAGTACAAAGATAATCCCGATTCGATTCTTCCTCTTGCAGAGTTGATTATCCATCAGAATAGACACAAATGTGCAACGCAACAACTCAGTCTGGCATGCCTCAAAACAACAGCTAATATTTACATAGCATTTACTGTGTATTAAACTCTGTACTAAATGTTTTATAATCACTATATCATTTATCTGGGAAGTGCTATTATTGTCTCCATTTTACAGATGAAGAAGTTAAGGCAAACAGAAGTTGTGACTTGTCCATGATCACCTAGTTAGTAAGTGCTTGAGGCTTGATTTGAACTCAGGAGTGGTGCTCTGCCCACTGGGCCACCATCTGCCCCTTCGACATAGGCCTGACCTTCTCATAATGCTTTTCATTCTTTCTCATCTTTGCTTCATTTTTAGATTCTCACTAACCAACTCTTTAGTAACAAATTCTAGAAAAAAAGAAGTTAAGTGAATTGAATTGGATGGTTCTGGGATGAGGTTAGTTATTTAAATGTCTCAATTTCCTAGTATTGAACAACTCAACAGACATCTTTTCTTCCGCTACTGTGTCTTTCAGTGTAATTGGTATGCAATTATTTCCCTTAGATGATGATAAAGAGAAAACAAATTTTCTACCAATGGTATCATGAAACCAGGAGTCATCAAGAAAGCAGACCCTCTGGAGGAGGGTTGAATCTTCCACTTTTTACATTTTATCAATTTCTTGCTTTAGTCAGAGCTATGTCTATGTCCTTTGTTACTCCAAGAGTCGTGATTTCATCCTTGTGGGCACGCCTCCAAATGATGTAGACAGCAAGTCTTTCCATGAGCTGTTGCCAGAAACAACCATATCTCTGCTGATGAGCCTCTCTGTAATGGAGCCAGGCTGATAATCCTGCAGAGACTTGACCTGCCATTGGCCTTCTTTGGAGATTGGTATTGGAATTCTGTCCTGTGACATACTCTGGGAGCCTAAGGTCATACAAGGAAACACAAGGGAGAATCAGAGCAGAGAATCGGTGGATACAAATCCCTTGAAACCATCAAGTTCAGAGGTTATTGGAGAACTAAATCTAAGACAAGGTATGAAAGAAAAAGTTGGCCTTGTTATCTTGAGATTAATATGAATAAAGAAAACCAAATGCCTTCATTGAAAATTAGAAAGTATCAAACCACTTACTGGTGACTGCGTTATACTCCCTAGAGAGTGAAAAGTAGATGCCTTCATCTTTGATAAAAGACCTTTGGGCGCCAATTTCATTGCTGGAAGTGATTCTCATGACCCTTGTTGTAGCCAGGGCTGCTAGTGAGCCAGTGCCTAGGCCAGATGTGCTACTAGCAAGTCTAGTGACCATGGATATATTCTAGAAAAAAAAAAGAGAAGGTTGACCTGGCCTTGGATAATATTATCCATCAATCAAATTCATTAACTATCTACTAGTGGACTGGTACTGTGTTAAGGGCTGGGGTACAAAAAGAGACAGTTCCTGACCTCAAGGAGCTTATATCCTAATGGGAGACAAGAGGCAAAGAGATGTGTACAAAGCAAAGTCTATATAGGACCAAAAGGAAAGGGAGGCACTAGAAATAAGAAAGGGTGAGAAAAGCTACCTGTCACAAATGAAGTTTTATCTGGGATTAAAAGGAAGCCAGGGAAGTTAACAGGCAAAGTTGATGAGGGCAACCACTGTAGGCATGGGGGAGAGCTGGAGAAAGTGCCTAGATGTGGGAGATGAGGGTTGTGTTTGTGGAATAGCCAGGGTCAAACATCACATATGGAAGAGTGAGGTGTGAGGAAAAAGGAGATAGAAGAGGGCTGGAGTGTGAAGGCCTTCAAAGGTCAAACTGAGCATATTGTATTTGAACCTGGGGCAATAGGAAGGTTTATTGAGTAGAAGAGAGCAGACAAGATGAAACCTGAGCTTTAGGAAAATCACTTTAGTGGCCGAATGGAAGATGACTAGAGGGAGAGGGTCTTGGGGTGGGCTGACCCACCAGCAGTTACTGTTATAGCCTGGATATGAGTGGATGAGGAAAAGCACCAGGGTGGGGGAATCACGTCAGAAGACAAGGGAGCCTGTTCAAGAGATGTTGGAAAGTGGGAATTGACAGTTCTTGGCAGAGCTTGGACGTGGGAGAAGGGGAGAGAGAGAGAAGGCTCCACGATAACTCCCTAGATGGTGAGTCTGAAGGCTAGGACAGAGGTGAGCAACCTGCAGCCTTGAGGACACATGTGACCTTCTAGGACCTTATGTGGCCTTTTGAGCCCAAGTTTTGTAGAACAAATCTTTTTATGGAGGAGATTTTCTCTGTGAAGTTTGAATTCAGTCAAAGAGCTGTCCTTGAGGACCTAGAGGGCCACATGCAGCCTTGAAGGTACAGGTTCCCCTTTCCCTGGCCGAAGATAATGGGGAAGGAATGAAAGTAGTAGGGAATTACAATAATAGAGAAGGTAGGAAGGGGGAAGTTAGGTGGAAAGTAGATAGAGCACCCAGGTGTGGAGTTCAGAAGACTCATATTCCTGAGTTGAAATCTGGCCCCAGACACTAGTTGTGTGACTCCAGGCAGGTCACTTAACCCTATTCGCCCCAGTTCCCTCACCTGTAAAATGAGCTGAAGAAGGGAATGACAAACCCCTCCAGTATCTCTGCCACAAAAACCCCCAAAGGAGGTCAACAAGAGTTGAACCTGACTGAAAAGATTCAACAGCAACCGGTTGAATTAATTGGCCCAGTTCGGCCCCCATTTTAAGAGGCCAAGCAGGTAGATTCTCAAGGCGAGAAAGAAACGCTCAACTTCTATGTTCCTAAAACTTTGAGTTCCAACTTCTCCCCATGCCTTCCTCCCCACCCCGTTCCCTTTGGGAAGGCAGGCAATTCAATATGGGCCATATCTGTGTAGTTTTGCAAATGACTTCGATAGTAGTCCATGTTGTGTAAGACTAACTATATTTCCCTCCATCCTATCTTGCCCCCCCATTGTTTCTATTCTGTCTTTTGATCCTGTCCCTCTCTGAGTGTTGACTTCAAATTGCTCCCTCCTCCCATTGCCCTCCCTTCCATCATCCCCCCCCACCCTGCTTATCTCCTTCTCCCCACACTTTCCTGTATTGTAACATAGGTTTTCATACCAGAAGGAGTGTGCATTTTATTCCTTCCTTTAGTCGAATGTGATGAGAGTAAACTTCATGTTTTTTTTCCTCAGCTCTCCTCTTTTTCCCTCCACTAAAAAGTTTCCTGCTTGCCTCTTCTGTGAGAGATAATTTGCCCCATTCCATTTCACCTCTCTCCTCCCAATATATTTCTCTCTCACCGTTTACCTTAATTTTTTTAAGATATGGTCCCATCCTATTCAATTCACTCTGTGCTCTCTGTCTCTGTGTCTGCATGCATGTGTGTATGTGTGTGTGAGCACACATGTACATGTGTGTGCATGTGTATGTGTGTGTGTAATCCCACCAACTACCCAGATACTGAAAAGTTTTAAGAGTTACAAATATTGTCTTTCCATGTAGGAATGTAAACAGTTCAACTTTAGTAAGTCCCTTATGACTTCTCTTTGCTGTTTACTTTTTCATGCTTCTTCTCATTCTTGTGTTTGAAAGTCAAATTTTCTTTTCAGTTTCTGGTCTTTTCATCAACAATGCTTGAAAGTCCTCTATTTCATTGAAAGACCATTTTTCCCCCTGAAGTATTATACTCAGTTTTGCTGGGTAGGTGATTCTTGGTTTGAGTCCTAGTTCCTTTGCCTTCTGGAATATCCTACATGCCCTTCTATCCCTTAATGTAGAAGCTGCTAGATCTTGTGTTATCCTGATTGTATTTCCGCAATACTGGAACTGTTTCTTTCTAGCTGCTTGCAATATTTTCTCCTTGACCTGGGAATTCTGGAATTTGGCCACAATGTTCCTAGGAGTTTCACTTTTTGGATCTCTTTTCAGGCGGTGATCGGTGGATTCCTTCAATACTTATTTTGCCCTCTGGTTCTAGAATATCAGGGCAGTTTTCCTTGATAATTTCATGAAAGATGATGTCTAGGGCTCTTTTTTTTGATCATGGCTTTCAGGTGGTCCCATAATTTTTAAATTGTCTGTCCTGGATCTATTTTCCAGGTCAGTTGTTTCTTCACATGAGATATTTCACATTCTCTTCCATTTTTTCATTCTTTTGGTTTTGTTTGGTGATTTCTTGGTTTTTCAGAAAGTCATTAGCCTCCATCTCTTCCATTCTAATTTTGAGAGAACTATTTGCTTCAGTGAGCTTTTGAACCTCTTTTTCCATTTGGCTAATTCTGCTCTTGAAAGCATCCTTCTCCTCATTGGCTTTTTTGAACCTCTTTTGCCAATTGATTTAGTCTATTTTTCAAAGTGTTATTTTCTTCAGCAATTTTTTTGGTTCTCCTTTAGTAAGGTATTCACCCTGTTTTTCATGCTTTTTCTTGCATCTCTCTCATTTCTCTTCCCAGTTTTTTCCTCCACCTGTCTAACTTGATTTTCAAAATCCTTTCTGAGCTTCTTCCATGGCCTGAGCCCATTGGATATCTATTTTGGATGTTTGGGATACAGAGGCCTTGACTTCTATGTCTTTCCCTGATGGTAAGCATTGTTCTTCCTCATCAGAAAGGAAAGGAGGAAACATCTGTTCACCCAAGAAAATAACCTTCTATAGTCTTATTTTTTTTCCCTTTTCTGGGCATTTTCCCAGCCAGTTACTTGACTTCTAAGATTCCTTTCCACCCCTGCCTCAACAGTGCTTGGTGTCTAAGATTCAAATGCTGCTCCCCAGCCTCAGTGCTTTCAGTGGGGGGAGGGGCTTCTAATCAGTGAGAGATTAAGTACTGCTGCTCAGGTGGAGGCAGGGCTGCCTCCCAGGCTCAGTTCCCCTCAGGGGGTTTATGGGGAGATCTTCAGTAATGGCCCTGAGCTCCCGCCTACTCCGGGAGCTCCTGTCTGCCACCTCCCCCACCACTTCCTCCCAAGGGGGCCGAGCCACAGAGACACCCCATTCCCCTCTCGGCCAGTTCAGAAGGCTGTCCTTACTGAGCTGTAGCACCTGTGGGCAGAGGGACCCCTCGTGGCTGCCAAAGATTCTGTCCCTGAAGCCTGCTCGAATCTGCTTCCTCTGGGGGCCGTGCAGCCAGGGCAGGGGCTCTGTTCTACGTCTGGTGCCGGACGGATCTTTGCGGTTGGTTTTTCAGGGCTCTCTGGAATAGAAATCTCCTCCATTCTGCTGCTGCACGGTTTCCACTGCTCCGGAACCCGTTGGGAGTTCTTTCCATAGATAATTTATGGGCTGTGGGTTTGGAGCTCGCATATGTGAGTCTTTCTACTCCACCATCTTGGCTCCTCCCCTCTCAACTTCTATGAATCAAAAGGATTCAATAAACATCCTAACAAAAAAACAACACTAAAAATTTCCTTATAAGCAAGAAGCACTATATTAAATCCTGGGAATACAAAGACTAAAATAGCAAAGATTGTCCTCACTTTTAAGGAGCTTACATTGGTGAAAGATGAGAGGTGCCAGATGTCAGGCAGACAGTCAGATTGACAGATAGATAGATAGACTGATAGATAGATAGATAGATAGATAGATAGATAGATAGATAGATAGATAGATAGATAGAGACACAGAGATAGAGAGAGAGAGAGAGAGATAGATAGATAGATAGATAGATAGATACAGAGATACAGAGATACAGAGATATGGAGATAGAGAGATAGATAAATACATGGGTAGATGATAGATGATAGACAGATTGTTAGATAGATATAGATGGATAGATAGATAGACTGATAGATATATAGAGAGACAGGCAGATAAATAGATACATTGATTAATAGATTGATTCTAATAGATTAATTCTAAATTAATAGCTGATAGATAAACAAATGATGGATAGATAGAAATGTTAGTGATGTATAGATGATAGAGATGATAGAGGGATGATGGATAATAGACAGATGACAGATATGACAGACTGATAAACATACACATATGTGTCTATCATATATATATATATATATATATATATATATATATATATATATTCATACATAAATATGCTCACATACCCAGAAGTGCATTTTTGTAAATGCAAACTTATTTCAGATGGACACCTTCTTAATCTGAAATTCTTCCAACTCTATGCTACTGATGTCCCTGGAGTTTCCTCAAGATTCACACACACTCAAAACCTTTCATCAGTTACATGAATTAAATAATTCATCTAAATTTAAATAGAAATATAAATGGGCTTAAACCACCTACCACTTAATTATTGAAATTTGCGCCCTTTGCTAAAATCGACACCAACCTTCCAAGCCAGAACTGGTGGATGTAACACCAAGTAAATGAAACCAAATGATGTTGCTATTATTTCTCAACAAGTAAATACTTTATGTTTTAGGAATTTGATCAGATATTTACTCGTTACTTTTTTTTCACTTTAGTTCTTCCAAAGAATTAGATCTGCCCCTAAGTCAATGGGAGGATTTGGAGGGAGGGGAGACGTTGCAGCCTCCCAGTCATTGGAAGTCTTCAGGCAAGCATGCAATCAACATTGATTAGGCACCTGTGCTAAGTTCTGGATACATACAAAGGCTGAACAACTACCTGTGGGGTAGAACTATGGAGATTCTTATTTAAGTATGGGCTGCACCATCTGGCTCCTTGAGACCTTTGGATTCATGAGTCAATGATTGAAGGTCTTTGAAGGACAAAGAGAATTTTAAATGTAAGAGACAAAAGTAGTCCAGTAACAGGCAAAAAAGTATGGAGTATGTAAATATGTTGGCAAAAAGTTCAGTTTGGTGAGGGTGTAAGATCCATAAAGAATCCTGTGACAGGTGACCTGGAGAACAGTCAAGAAGACCTTATTTTTACTAGCTGTGTGACCTTTGGCAAGTCACAGCCTCTCTGTTTCTCATTCTCCTCATCTGTAAAATAAGGGTTTTGAAACTGATGACCTCTAAGGTCCCTTCCAATCAGAAATCTATTATCCTAGGATCTCCATTAGGCTGGAATGATGGTCTAGTTCCAGATTTTTAATGGCCTTGAATGTTAATCTAAAGTTCAAGATGAAAGACAACTGAAAAATAAATGATTGTCTGCTTCTGTTAGAAAGCAGGCAGATATCTCATCTATGGGGCCATGAGGGAGATTAGGGCAGAGCCCAAATGGAACCAATTATCCAATTAATGAGATTTACAGTTAGCAGATTTTATTGTATAGAAGCAACACGAGTCTGCAGTTTGCTTTCAAATTAATTACCCCAGCAAAACAAAACCAGCAGGTTTCTTCAGGGCTCCCAATAGATTTCCAGGGCATCCTCTTTCTGCCACTGAGGTGGTATAGCTCCAGTTAGCCCAGCTTTCTCTGGACAGGGTAGGAAGTTTGGACTAGCAGGGAAGCACAAACTCTGTCCGACTTTGTGGGCTGATGCCTTATAACTATCTCCTTCAGGAGCCCACAGCAAACCAACCAGTGGAAATCAGCCTGTAATCACAGGTTGACTTCAGTCATCTGCAGGATGGATGGATGTAATATAGCCACAGGTTGCCAGTGGAAATACCCTTTGAGAGGGTCTAAGGCTGCCATGTCTGCTGCTGTGATTCATTTTTTTAGTACAGACTCTCTGAATTTGTCATCTACCAGGAAAGGATGTGAAGAGAAATGAGTTTCTCCATATTAACTGTAGGGGTCAGGGATAGAAGAACTCCATTCATAACCTGAGTCTATAACATTCATGACCTACTGGGCTCCAGATGGCTTAAGAGTTTCCTGATTATACTGATAATGATTGAGAATAACACTTATATAGTGCTTTCAAGTTGGCAAAGTACTTTGCAAGTATTTGCCCCTCTTATGTATCTTCACAGCAGTCCTAGGAGATAGGTACTGTTACTATCCTATCTTAGAGATGAAGAAATTAATACAGACAGAGGTTAAGTGACTTGCTCAGGGTCACATGACTAATAAGGATCTAAGCCTTGATTCAAACATAGGTCTGGCCACCATCTAGCTGCCTCCACAGATGTATGCTAATTTGTGTTCTCTGTTCCAAGGTTCTTCTCAGCACAGAGCCCCTATGTTCTATACCACCCCCAAGTTCTAATATTGTATATTATATGTTTTTAAGGTCCTACCCTTGCTCTGACATTCTCTGTTCAATGTCAAGCTCCATACTCTCTGTTTCCATTCAATTTAATTCAACACTCATTTAGTAGGTGACTTCCATATGATAAGCCCTGTGCTAAATACTGGCGGTGCACAGATTTTTAAAAATTATATAATTTCTCCCCTAGAGAGCTGTAGAGGTAAGCACTGTGGCATACGCACAAGGGCCTACTGCATGCTGTTCTAAAAGGAAAGCAACTTAAAATACAGGCAGAGAAATAAAGAACAACGGATAGGGCTTCCAACTATCTGACCATAAACAAAATATACATCAGAGATTGAGAGATCCAACTGTCTGACTATTCATAGTTACCAGAGAGAGAAGTACCAACATCTCGGCTTTCAAACCCAGAGGGCTCCTTAACAGTTACCCAGAGTCTTGTCTGAGAGCCTAATCTCACAAGCACTCTTCCAGTGATTTGAGCCAGGAGAGCAAACCCTCCCCTCAGAGTATATATTCATTTTCAAAGCCAGAGAGCATGACCTGGTCACCCAGTGCCTCATTAGAAACAAAAGGTGTAGGTCTTCCTACAAAACAAGTCTCCCCTTATCAAGCTTCTCCTATTCACCTGAAGCCTATTACTGAGCAAGAAGCATCTTTAACTCTCCCCCACACCCATCATTAATCTTACATTAACAATATAAGATCTTCTATGGGTGGATGGGTGACAATGTATAGACAAGTAAGGAAATGTGAGATACAAAATAAATGGAAAATGGTGTCTGAGGGTCCTTAGGAAAGAGTAGCATATGGGAGACTGAGGAAAAGTACTTAATACAGTGCCTGGTCCATAGCAGGCCCTTAATATATGCACGTTTCACCAACTGACTGGTTGAAAAAGCCTCTTATATGAGCTGAGCATTGGAGGGAGCCAGGATGTCTGAAAGACCCAATTTGAGATGATAGAAATTTATCTATTTACATTAGAATATCATAAGAATTAGAACAATAGTATTTCATAGGACTTTAGAGTTGGCAAAGTTCTTTGTAAATATCATCTCATTTTATCCTCACAATATCCCCAGGAGGTAGGAGATATTATCCTCATTTTTCAAATGAGGAAAATAAGGCACACAGAGATGAGGTGACTTATCAAGGTCACATGGTTAGTAAGTTTCAAGGCTACATTTGAACACAGGGCTTCCCACTTCCTAGTCCCATACACTATCCACTGCATCACCCACTGAATTAACATGTAAAAAAGCATAAGACATGATAATGAACAGCCGGGAACTACAGCACGGACCCAGACTGAGAGGGGGTTTCATGGGTAAACAAAGGATTTTTTTTTTTTTTTAATTTTTAGCCCACAGGAAATAGGGAGCTATGGAAACTTAACGATGTGACCTGCTAGCTTTGTGAAAAGGAAGTTAGATAATTTCAATCATTGGCAATTCAATATCACTTTAAGGTTTGCAAAATGCTTTACATAGTAACTCATTCAGTCCTCACAACCACCGCTGTGTTGGAGACACTACAGATAATATTCCTAGAAGAGGAGCGTGAACCTCAGAGAATGTATTTTTCTAGTCTGTGTGCTGGAGAGTGTCAGAGGCATATCTCTAGCACTCCAGGTCCTATGCAGTATCTCCCTGATGTTCTCTCTTCTGGTTGGTTGGTTGTTGTCCTTAGTTCTCAAAGAGGACCAAAATGACATCACCATGATAAAGTGAAATTTCAGTGTGCCTAGCTATGGCTGATCAGACCAATATGAGGTCGGATTGCTCCACCACAGGCTGGGCACAGGTAGTCCGTGTGAATATTTGGGGTGGATACCCCAAATTTATTCATCCTACATTTGCTTAGTGCTGTCTCAATTCTGCTTTACTCTTTCTGATGTGGGCACGCCATGCTGAGTGTTCCTGTGCCAGTATCTCCCATGTTGCACAGTCAAATCCAAAGTTCTTGAGAGTGTCCTTCTATCGCTTCTTCTGACCATCATGTGGTGGCTGATGGAGCACCTGTTTTTTCTTGGTGTTAATTATTAGGCCAAAATTAGCACAGGCAGCAGAGAACTGATCCATACTTTGTTGCATCTCAGCTTCAGAGGCTGCATTGAGTGCACGATCATCTGCAAACAACAAATCATGCACCAACACTCCCTTCACTTTGGTCTTGGTTTGTAGCCTTTTCAAATTGAAGAACTTACTATCAGTGCAGTAGTTGACCTTGATGCCATGTTCATCCTCATTGAAAGCATTTGACAACATAACTGAAAATATCATGATAAAAAGCATAGAAGCAAGCACACAGCCCTGTTTCACTCCATTGGTGACTGGGAAGGCATGAGAACATTGTCCACTATGCAGAACCTGGGCAAACATGCCATCATGAAATTGATGTACCATACTGATGAACTTCTCTGGGCAACCAAATTTTGACATAATTTTCCATAAGCCCTCATGACTGACAGTGTCAAAGGCCTTGGTCAGATCTACAAACGTTGTGTACAGACCTCTGCTCTGCTCCTGGCATTTCTCCTGGAGTTGTCAGGCAGCAAACACCATATTGACTGTTTCTCAGCCCTTTCTGAAGCCACATTGGCTCTCTCACCTGTGATTCTCCCTTCTAGAGGCAGCTAGATAGCCCAGTCAGGAAGACCTGAGTTCAAATGTGGCCTCAGACACTTATTAGTTGTTTGATCTTGGACAAGTCACTTCACTTCTGTTTGCCTTAATCTACTGGAAAAGGAAATGACAAAGCACTGCATTATCTTTGCCAAGAAAACATCAGATGAGTTCCCAGAGTCAACCCTGACTGAACAACACTGTGAACCAGAAACTGTACTAGGCTCTGAGAATACAAAGGCAAATACGTAATAGCAATCTATGTAGGAAACGATTGCAATCTAGCATTTGCATAGAGATAACTAGACAGTTGATACAAGAAAATTTGCGAGTGGATGGAATAGGCTTGGAGCTAGAAGAATCAAGGAAGGCTTAATTATTTCTGGAGATGAATATAAAGGAAATTAGTAATTCTAAGAGATGGAGGTAAGGAGGAAGTACAATTCAGGTACAGAGAATAGCTTTTGGGTATTGTATTTGAGGAAGATAAGCTATAGGGCCAATTTAACTGGGTACTGAAGGTTGATTAGAGTTTAGGAAGATGGAGAAGGGAGGAAAGGAGGAAGGAAGGAAGGAAGGAAGGAAGGAAGGAAGGAAGGAAGGAAGGAAGGAAGGAAGGAAGGAAGGAAGGAAGGAAGGAAGGAAGGAAGGAAGGAAGGAAGGAAGGAAGGAAGGAAGGAAGGAAGGAAGGAAGGGTTAAGAAAAAGGAGAAAGAGAGGAGAGGAGGGATTTAAGGAAGAAAGGGAGAAAAGAGAGAAGGGAAAGGAGAAGGGAAGAGGAGAAAAGAGAGGAGATGAGAGAGACAGAGACAGACAGAGAGAGAGAGACAGAAAGAGAGAGAGAGAGAGAGAGAGAGAGAGAGAGAGTTCACTGCTTCTTTTCTGATCCTTTCAATTTGGTCACAAATGAAGAATAAATCTGCCATATTTCCCTTGACAAGACTGACAAAATGGCTGTTTCTCATCCTCTTTCATTTTTGCCCATCACAGCAGTGATACAATGATTGTGTGTGGCTGAAGTTCCGATGATTCTTCATGCTCACTACCAAGACCCAACATTGCGTAACTCTCTAAAGAAAATGTCATTTCAGTGTAAATGTGTTCCAGATTTTCCAGGAAATGTAAGTAAGATCCATGGAGTTCACATTCACCCCCACTCCCTTCATCTCTCCTCTGTTTCCTGGGAGGAGGATCCTATTTGCTATTTTCTTGGTCTTTGGATGTTGCAGTTGGTATCTACTCTTTCTCTCGCCCCCCCACCACAACACAAACCCAATAATTCTAGGTGACAGAAGTGTGAGTATCCACTTCCCCCTCAAATGAGGTCTGAGTTTCAGAAACTGTCTGGGTATTTCCTGAGACAAGGACTAGTTTTGCTTGTACAGCTGTCCATCTTCCTGAACAGAGCCCTCCACACACACACACACACACACACACCATGAGGAGGAGAGAGAGAGAGAGAGAGAGAGAGAGAGAGAGAGAGAGAGAGAGAGAGAGAGAGAGAGAGAGAGAGTAACATGGTTCTGATGACCCTGACTTGCAGAAGGATACTGGTAGGCAGTGTCCCTCTGTCCTTCAGAGCACCCACATATATAGTAGCCATCCAAGTTGGTAAGGCAATAGCTCAAGAAATAAGAGTTTACTTACCAAGAATGACTGGGGAAGGGGGAGAAATGGGAAAGGAAGAGTATGAGGACACTGAGAGGAAGGAAATGGTTTGATACCTTGGATTTATCAAGAGTTCTCACAAGATGAAGTTGAAGGCCATAGCAGGACCAAAATCAGACTCATGTCAAGATCAATGAAGAATTTACTTATTTCTAGAGAACTTGATGGGTTCCTTATTTTCAAAAGGAGGGGAATAATAAATGATAATAGCTAGCATGAGTGTGTGTGTATGTGTGTGTACACATACACATACATGCATGCATATATATACATATACACATACATATGCAGATATAAACTTATACATATACACACACCTATATACACATATACATATACAATATGGATATATGGATATGTGTAGGTATGTATGTGAGTGGATGTGTTATGTATATATGTATGCATGTGTGTGCATATATATGTGTATGCATTGTATACATGTATATGTATATGTGTATATTTATGTGTGTATATTAGAGGATGCAAAGAACTTTGCAAATATATATATATATATACATAGTACATGTATACACATATATATACACTTAGATACACATATACTTATATATATATATATGTGTGCATGTATGTATATATGAATGCATGTATATAATCGTCCCAACAATCCTGAGAGGTAAGAAGCCATTTTAGAGATAAGAAAAATAGAGAAGGTGTTAACTGATTTGTGACCCAGGCATTAAGTATTTGGGGCACAATTTGAACTCAGAGCCTGCACTCAGTCCAATGAATCTCTGATATGGCAGTACTGTGCAACTGAAATAGAAACAGAAGACACTAAGCAATACATAAGGATCCCTGTGGGCTGCATATTGACTTAGAAAACCACACATTAGCATTATCCATGTTCTATTGTATTTTTGTTCATTACAAAAAAAAAATTCCCAATTGTATTCTGATTAAGGCTGCCCTCAGAGTTTTGCAAGCCGTAAGGAAGCCTTGACTTCCAGTGTGCATTCCATACCTCTGAAATAAGGATTTTTATCTTCCTTTCCCACATAAGGAAATCATAGAGGGGAATTGAATTGATCTACCCAAAGGTTGATAAGAATGGAAACATTGTTTGAATCTCAGACATTTAAGCTTGGATGTGGTTTGGGTTGGAATTCTTTTAATAGATGACAATCAATACTCAGGGTACTCTTGAACCCAGTAACAGAGGACTCCTGGCTGTTCCTGGAACATGAGGCTCCATGTGCCCACTCAGGGCATCTTCCCCAGCTGGCCCCTGTGCCTGGGATTTTCTTCTTCCTCCGTTCTGTCCATGAGCTCCCTGGCTTCCCTTAAGTCTCAACTCACATCCCATCTTCTACAGGAAGCCTTCCCTAACCGTTCTTTATTCCAGCACCTTCTCTGTTATTTTTTCTTATATATCCTGTTTAGTTTGTGCATAGGGGTTGCAATGTTGTCTCCCCTTCCTCCCCTCCCCTTACATTTGGTGGTCATCAAGAGCAGTGTCTGTCTTTTACCTGTCGCTGGGTTGCCATCGTCTAGGACAGTGTCTGGCACATATTAGATACTTAACAAACCCTTATTAACTGCCTATTGAGGGATGCCTCTTAATCTCGTGTTCTCTAGTTTCCCCAGAACCACTGAGTCATTAGTGCATCTGAACCCTTAATCCAATTCATGTGCAAGTCAAGACATCACTCTCCTGACATCTTAGAAAACAAAGATTAACAGTGCCAAGCAACAATGGTTCCCCATAAGTTACAATAAGTTGGGGGCCTCCTAGGGGCACAGTATAATAGGGGCTCACTGGGACTCAAGGATTGAATTGAAATAAAGGATGAGTGTTATTTTCTTTTCTTTCTTTTATTTTATGTGTCATTTGCATAATGTAGATCATTGTCAACACCCTACACACATACTTATGTGCACAGACATACACAGAGCCATGCAATTCATTTTACAGAGGAGGAAACTGAGGGAAAAGACATTTTCCCAAGATCTATGGAGTCTGGTAAATTGCAGAGCCAGGAGGCAAAGCCTGGGTTTTTGACCTCATATTCGATCTCTTCCCCAATCTTCTATTAACTACATTTTTGTTTGGAACCTATCCATTCCTTCCCCACCACTGGCCCCCATTACTCCTTCAGGAATCCAATGAGTTTCCACTAATTTTTCCCTTGAGAAACCCTCATCTAAGGCTGGGAAGGTGTGGCAGAGGCTCAGTCTTGTGGGTTGGCTCGCAACCTTGTTCCTTCCCTCGTGGACCGAGATGCTGAGGAACTTTGCTCTGAATATTTGCTGTCCTGGGTTTCCTGGAAACTCTTCATGCTCTGGTGCTACTACTACTGTTGGACTGTCAGGAATTACAGAGGCCAGGGAAGACATCGGGGAGGAATAAGAGGCAGAGAACTCTTTTCCTCTCCCCCATGGTCAGTTGCTAATTCTGCTGTGGGGATGTTCAGTTTCCTTATCTGAAAATGGACAAAATGATACACTTCCTCCCTCACCAATTATACTCATTTAGTTTTTGTGTATTTGTTTTTGAGAAATGTATAAGGATAGAGACTGAATTTGGAATTTCGTTAAGTAGAGAAAGCTCCTGGGTGAGGTCATTCCCTCCACCTATCAATGTCAAGGTCTTCTCATTCACATAAAGCCTTCCAGGGTCCCTAAAGGGAACTGAGATATGAAGTGCAATGTTTGGAGTCACACAGCCAGTAAGTGTATGTCGGAAGTGGGACTTGAATTCAGGTCTTTCTGTCTTTGAGGCTGGCTTTCTTTCAATTGTGTGTTTTTTGCTTTTGTACTTGTATTTTTTTTCTAGAAAAGCACTTTTTAATTTGTACAGTTTACAAACACAAACATTTGTTTTTAAGTGGTAATGCCATGGATTGTTGGTCTGGTGAGTTTTCATCCCTCTTTAAATCATTTTTAAGTTCTGTTCCCTGAAAAAAGCCACTATTTTGAAAAAGCTATTTTTTCCTTTCTCCCACATGTTTGTGGCTCTTCAGTTTATTACACTGTTTGATCTAAAGCTTTTAACCTTTTACTATCACCCTGGAGCAACTCTTCTTGCTAAAGACCCTGTGTATTTTTAGAACATAAAGAATACTCCCCGAGCTTAAAGTAGAGAAAGAAAAGTTTCTGAGTTCTTGTAGAGACACGGTAACACAGGAGAGGGCTAGGTTAGTGCCAGTGGGAGGGGGCTGTGCAGTGCAGCTCGGAGACCATGAGGCCAGCCCACATGTATCAGTGGAAAGAATGAAGGTGAGTGCTCTGGAAGCCCTGGTTTCAGGGCTTGGTTCTGTGGCTAAATGGTTGTATGACCTTGTCAAATTATTTTGACCCTCCTGAGCCTCAGTTTCCACACCCGTAGAACAGATACTAAAGTTCATCCTAGCTATTTCCTGGAGATAGTTGGGAAGGAAAGCCTTTGTGAAGCATCACGAGGGCTTTTGTTACTCTGAACTGAGGGAGATATGAGGCCTTAGACTCTCAGAAAGAGAAGCGGGAGGTACCTGGAGAGAAGAGCACAGTGAACCTGAGAAAACTATTAGAATATAAATCAGAGGATGAGAAAGCTGGAAGAGACAGCAGAAACTAATGTGTCCAATGTGGAAAGGTCCTTAAAGGACAGTGTGTTGGAGTCAGGATAGACCTTAAAAGTGGTTTGGAAAGTTTGGAAAGACCTTAGAAATTAGGATACAGTATGTTAGAAGGGGAAGGACTTTAGGACACAGCATTGGAGATATTAACACTGAAGAAAGCCAAGAATGCCAGGACGAGAAAGGGTATGGTACACAGACCAAAGCAAGATTCCAACCCAGGGCTTTGCAGTTTTAAGGATGACATCAAATGTTATACACATTAAATGTTACTTTTCGGAGAGATTTCAGAATAAAAATCACAGAACAGCAGAGCTAGAAAGAGCCTGAGAATCCAGCTCCCTGCTTTTTATTGGTAAAGAAACTAAGTAGGGCCCTGGGAAGGAAAATGAGGGAGGGATGGCCCAAAGGCCACACAGATATTGGTGGCACCCACAAAAAAATGCAAGTTTTGCATTTGACACACAGTTCAAGTTCTCCTCACAGTGTAAAGGTCTCTCCATCCCAATCTGTGTATGCATGTGTGTGTGCGTGTGCATGTGTGTGTGTGTGTGTGTGTGTGTGTGTCAGAAGTACAAATGTTTGTTTGGGTTTGGGTTTTTCTCTAGACCTGTGATATGATTGGTAAAAGGGAACTCCCAGATAAGGACATTTCCTGACCACTACAAGTCAGTAAAGAGTCTGAGAATTGTCAGGGACACAGAGAGGATTATTAAATTCCCCAAGGTCACACAGCCACTATATGTCAGTCAGGATTTGATTCTAGGTCTCCCTGTCTCCAATATTTACTCTGCATACACTGCTATCCCATACATGTATGTGTGCAAGGACAGTCAGGTAGCACAATAGATAGAGTGCTGGCTCTCGAAGCAGGAGGACCTCAGTTCAAATCTGGACTCAGACACTTACTAGTGTGACTTTAGAAAAGTCACTTCACCCTGTCTGCCTCAGCTTCCTTATCTGTAAAATGATCTGGAGAAGGTAATGACAAGCTCCTCTAGTATTTCTGCTAAGAAAACCCCAAATGGGATCACAAAGAGTCAGACACAACAGAAATGACTGAAAAACAACCCCCACACAAATATATATCTGAGAGATAGACAGTGAGAGACACACCATAGAGAGGTTGAAAGATGAAGAGGAAGAAAATTAGAGAGAGGGAGAGAGAACTAGAGAGGGGGCTTCATTTTGAAACAAGGCAAAGAGCTCCAGGAACATGCCAAGGCTCCTCATTTTATCCTTGTCTTTGAACTGGCCTCCAATCCAGAGTTCCCAGACTTTGGGCAGTCCTGTCTTCTCCAATCTGCTTGTAAAACTGTGAATCTTGGCCCATGATCAAAGAAGCCAGAGACAGAGAAGATCTATGAAGTCATGGCGCACAGTAGAGTATGGCTCCCCATGGTCTCTTCACCAGAGACGTGAGTCCTTCCAACACAAGGAAGCTTGTAATTCCTGAGGTGAGGGCATTTCTGGTTCTGATAGATTCCATGTGAAAGGGAAGGGAGGACAGTCCCAATGGGAGACCTCCTCAGAACTGGCTGAAATCTGGTGCGCGGTGCTGAAGCAGGTGGATCATTTGGCAGGAAATCTAAGACATGGCTGATGAAATCCATCTGACAGTCTGACCCACTATTTGGAGGAGCTCCTTGGCTTGTGGTTCCCCCATCCACCCATCATGTTTAAGTCCCTGTGACTCTTTTGGATCCTTCTGCAGTGAAGAACACCCCTTCTGTGAACCTTGGACTGTGTAAACCTTGCCCATCTTTCAAGTACCACCTTCTCCATGACCATGATTTCCTCAGACAGAAGGTAGCTCTTCTTCTGAACATTCGTAGCACTGTCTTCATCTCTTCTTAGGGTTTTTAGTACAACCCCTATTTAAGAAACATTTACTAAGCACTACTTCTACAAGGTTTGGATGTGAGAGAGAGGGGCAGGGGCATGTGCACCTATTAGAGTATAAATGACTTGAAAACAATGTTTCTTTCTTGTATTTCATTTTGGTTTGGTTTTGTGTGTGTGTGTGTGTGTGTGTGTGTGTGTGTGTTTGTTTCCCACATAGTTCCTCGAAAAGGATTTGAATGAATTGTATTTAAATACTCTGAACTCATCAATGTCATTTGAGGAAGGAAGGAAGGAAGGAAGGAAGGAAGGAAGGAAGGAAGGAAGGAAGGAAGGAAGGAGAAGGAAGGAAGGAAGGAAGGAAGGAAGGAAGGAAGGAAAGAGAGAGAGAGAAAGAAAGAAAGAAAGAAAGAAAGAAAGAAAGAAAGAAAGAAAGAAAGAAAGAAAGAAAGAAAGAAAGAAAGAAAGAAAGAAAGAAAGAAAGAAAGAAAGAGAAAGAAAGAAAAAGATGGGAGGGACAGAGGAAGGAACAGAGAAAAGAAATGGGGAAAGTACAGTGGACAGATAGTAATATTAATAATAACTACCTCTTATATAGCACCTACTGTGTTCCAAGCACTGAGCTAAATGCTTTGCAAATCTTATTTGATTCTCACAACAACTCTTTATCTACTCTACCACTTAGCTTACTAGACTTAGAAGTAATGTAACCTAAGATTATATCAGCTGTTTAGGCTTACATATCACTAGATAGATGGATATAGATAGATAGATAGATAGATAGATAGATAGATAGATAGATAGATAGATAGATGGATGGATGGATATAGACAGATAGATGTGTAGATTAGATGATAGATAGATACATAGATAGATATAGCACTTATTAACTGCTTATAATGTACCAAGTACTGTACTATGTGACAGGGATCAAAATACAAGAAAGCAATATAGTATCTGCCCTCAAGGAGCTTATATTCTAGTGAAAGAAGACAACACATATAGGAGAGTTGGAATGGAGGTCTAGAGACAACAGCAAGGTATGGAAGTGGTTGGCAAATGTCATGAAGAACTTTTCCCAAGCAATATCAATTGAGCTTGCCTTTCAAAGCTCTGGGACACAGGAGTGGAGTTCAAGATACCATGGGGAGAAAGTGGAGACTGGTTTGAATAAGAATGTCATAGTGTGATGGGCCACTCAGAGCCTCAGATCTTTGTTCCAAACAGTTTCTAGCTTTGCCATGCCTCCTCCCAACACTTATATTTGTGGAGCTTATTTTCTGAACCCTAATGAAAGACATCATTTATCACCATTGAATTTCATCTTATTAGATTCAATCCAGCATACAAGTTGGCAAGTAGGACTTTTCTAACAAAGAACTTGAATATCAGAACCAGAAGAGACCTTAGAACACAGAATGTTAGAGCTCACCCAGGAGAGGGGACCTCTGGCAGATGCCATTTTTAGGGCTCTCTGCCTAGAGCACCTGGGGGAATTTCGCTACTGATATGATTCTCAGCCCTGAGCTCAACCCAGGGATGAGGAGGAATACTGGCAGTGGAGCTGGAGGCAGTTGTGGTGAGGGAATTCCAATTGCAGATTCTGGGCAGAAAAAATTTTGGTTGCTCCCAGACCAATGTGTAGGCCAGAAAAGGAGTAAACTCCTCTCCCTTGATTGTGCCACCTTGGAGGAACTGAGAATTTACATGTCCCTAGAGTGTACCCTGCTCTTGACAAAGGACTCAAAAGTCAAGTAACCTGGCTGGGAAAATGCCCAAAAAAAGGGAGAAAAAATAAGACTATAGAATGTTTACTTTCTTGGTGAACAAGAAAGTATTTTCTCCCATCCTTTTAGAGGAGGAAGAACAAAGCATAACATCAATGGAAGTCAAGGTTTCCTCTGTCCAAAACCTCCAAAATAAATATGTCAATGGTCTCAGGTCATGGAAGAGTTCAAAAAGGATTTTGAATATCAAGTAAGGGAGGGTGGATGGAAAAAATTGGGAAGAGAAAAAGAGTGATGCAAGAAAATCAGGAAAAGCAAGTCAACAGCTTCCTAAAGGAGATCTCAAAAAAAATGCTGAAGAAAATAATACTTTTAAAAATAGGCTAACTTAATTAGCAAAAGAGGTTCAAAAAGTCAATGAGGAGAAGAATACTTTAAAAAGTAGAATTAACCAAGTGGAGAAGGAGGTTCAAATTCTCACTGAAGCAAATTATTTAAAAATGAAAAAGGAGAAGACAGAAGTTAATGACTTTATGACATAACAAGAAAATACAAAACAAAATCAAAAGAATGAAAAAATAGAAAATGATGTGAAAAATTTCATTGGAAAAAACAACTGACCTGGAAAATAAATCCAGGAGAGACAATTCAAAAATTATGGGACTACCTGAAAGCTATGATCAAAAAAGAGCCTAGACACCATCTTTCATGAAAGTATCAAGGAAAACTGTCCTGATATTTTAGAACCAGAGGGCAAAATAAATATTGAAAGAATCCACAAATCACCCTCCTGAAAGAGATCTGAAGAGAGAAACTCCTAAGAATATTGTAACCAAATTCCAGAGTTCCCAGGTCAAGGAGAAAATATTGCAAGCATCTAGAAAGAAACATTTTGAGTATTGTGGAAATACAATCAGGATAACATAGGATCTGGCAGCTTCTACGTTAAGGGATCCAAGGGCTTGGAATATGATATTCCAGAAGTCAAAGGAACTAAGATTAAAACCAAGAATCATCTACCCAGCAAAACTGAGTATGATACTTCAGGGGAAATAAATGGTCATTCAATGAAATAGAGGACTTTCT
Organism: Bettongia penicillata ogilbyi; assembly: GCA_023548195.1. Taxonomy (NCBI): domain Eukaryota; kingdom Metazoa; phylum Chordata; class Mammalia; order Diprotodontia; family Potoroidae; genus Bettongia; species Bettongia penicillata. The sequence continues at coordinate 720,472 of JAJHZJ010000710.1, read as the reverse complement.
AGTATTCTTGATGAAACACCAGAATAGAAATAGAAATAGAAAATTTGGCTTTCAAACACAAGAATCAAGAGAAGAATGAAAAGGTAAACAGGAAAAGAGAAATCATAAGGACTTTCTAAAGTAGAACTGTTTACATTTCTACATGGAAAGATAATATATGTAATTCTTGATACTTTTCTCAGTATTTGGGTAGTCAGAGAGATTAAACACACACACACACACACACAGAACACAGGGGTGAGTTGAATAAGAAGGGATGATATCAAAAAAATAAAATTGAGGGGTGAGAGAGGAATATATTGGGAGGAGAAAGGGAGAAATGGAATGGGGCAAATTATCATTCATAAAGGAGGCAAGAAAAAGATTTTTCTGTGGAGAAGAAAAGGGAGGAGGTGAGAGGGAAAAAAGGGAAGCTTACTCTCTTCACATTCAGCTTAAAGAGAGAATGACATGCTCACTCAATTTGGTATGAAAGTATATCTTGCACTACAGAAGGGTAGGGGAGAAGGGGACAAGTGGGGTGAGGGGGATGATAGAAGGGAGGGCAAATGGGAGAAGGGAGTAATCAGAAGTAAATATTTTTGGGGAGGGACAAGGTCAAAAAAGAATAGAATAAATGGGGGGGGTCTGGATAGGATGGAAGGAATTATAATTAGTC